>LPNX010127318.1:69293-88152 GCA_001517045.1 Pseudotsuga menziesii
CCCGATGTACACGACTATAGAGGGAATATCCGCGTATGTATGCTGTTATCGGGGGAAAATCCGCGTATATCACTTTTCTTATGTTTTTAGGGATGGTCATGGATACATCAAAAGACAAAAAGTGGTCCATAGGGGCTAATGAGTTTACAGCGGGACAGGGGAAGGCCATACAATGTGTGATTCACCTAGTGTGGTGAAATCCGCTATAACATCTGCAAATGCAAGTTTTTTTTTTATGCAAGTTCGTCACATGCCCCAATTTTGTAAAATAATGTTATTTGTTTTGAATTAATTCCCAAGAAATTATGTTAAATTTAATGCTAAGTTGGAACTAATGACTCAGCAGAGTCAAAAGATGTGGAAAGTAATTCTGAATATTTAATTTTTAAATAAATAAAAGTGGAGACAACAGCTTGGGAGAGTTGTTAAAAAGAGTGTTACTGGTCAAGATGGTGGAAGGAACTAGGTGGAGAGCAAAAGGACAAGTGGCAGCATCCTCAAACACTTCCTATGTTGCAGGTGGCAACTTCCCTACATTTGGGGTCATGATTCCCCAAGAAAGTGGGATCAGAGCAGGTGGCTCAATTAATGACAACTAACCCAAAAAGACCTAGGTAATCTTATAAAAATGCCCAATGTAGAGAGCTGAGGCTGCTCATATTTTCCAGGAGAAGAATCATTCAGGGGGAATGCACTTCAAGGAATTCATTGGGAAAAGGGAAACTGTAAGGAAGGTGTTTTGAGGGATAAACTGCAGGAACTTGATCTAATATAGCTTTTTAGCTGAGAGATCTGACTGATGAGTTCAGGATTGGTATTGAGTCTAAGGACTAGTACTTTGGTTATTGCTCCACCTAGTTCCAGCCAAGGAGACCAGAGCAGGATCGGGGGTCCTGAGGAGTCGTTGTTTGAGCGCTCTCTGGGAGTTGGTAGGGAGGAACGGCCTCCCATTGCTGTTGTCGACCAACTTTAAGAATAGGTTCTGCTATCTTCTAATTTCTGTGTTAAAGTTATATCTGTGTGTGAGTAAATGATGCATGTTCAGGTTATGATGTAAACTTAGAGGGTAGAATATCTTAGCTTGTTTAGTAATGAATCTATTCTTGATGAAAAATAAATCCTACCTGTGTTTTTCCCCATCTGGAATAATCTAGATCGTACTCTAGCACAGGTGGTGTATTTAAATGAATGAAGTATGATGTAAATTTAAAATAAGATGTTAGCTTGAATATTAGAATGTTTTCTTTTATTAGATATTCGTTATCAGAAGAACTATTATTCTGTACATAGAGTAGTGTTAGACCTAGACTGTGTAAGTCAGAATATTAGAAAAGGAAAGGAAGTTATATCATTATACTAACAGTAGTATGTTTTGATAGACGAAATAGACTTCTATACAGTATTTACTTCCGTAATCCTTATATCTATTTTGAAACAAAAGGAAAAGAAGTTAATAGTTAAAATGTGTAGTATTAGGTTAAATAAAAATGCCTTTTCAACTCTGTAGTTCATTTCTTTTCCTATTTAGGATAAATAACTACTGTAGTTGTAGCAACCAAACTGTGAGTAAGGATGGAAAACTTAGATTTAATTCTAAAGATAAAACTAGTTGGTTTAAGATTGTTAGCTAGGTGATTTTATTATGACTGATAATGTAAAGAATTCATTCATCTTATCTAGCTGAACTTACGCAAGTTCTACAGTTACTAACCTATCTCTTAAGGAATTCAAACAAATACTACTATTTATTTAGAGAAAGGAACGAAGTTAATTTGTTAATACCCTTATTTTATAAATTCTAATGTTATAATCTAAATAGGGTAATATAGATACAGAAGGAATTCTTTATAAATTATTTAGTATAGAAAGCATAAGAGTATAACAATAAAATATTTTCTCATCTATACACTTTATAAATAGACTAAGTGTAACGATAATGTACATAATTATAGAAATAATAAGTATTTATAAGTAAAATAGCATTCTTTTAACCTTATAATAACATATCAAGTAAACATAAAACCTTGTACTTCAAAAATGTAACTATATAGCTACATAAGTACAAATCTAAAACATTGAATTATTTATTTTACTAAAATTAACAAATATAAGGTAATGTATGAAATTTCATTAGAACAGAGGAAAATAAATTAAGATAACCTAAATATAACATACAGATATCTTAAACAGGTAATATTTAAATAAGTTACAGGAAGATAATTTTAACATAACATAAACATGCTCGATTAACCGAGCTTAATAATCCATTATACAATATAAGGAATAACAGAATAAATTATAGTATTATATTGTAATAAAAAAAAAATTTAAAAAAAAACAGTAAAAATATCTTTACATCGCTGAGTTAGGGTAAAACCCTAATGTATCAAAATTTACAACAAAAAGTATCAAACAAATGATTCTAAGCTCCATTCTGATGCCTCTCTGCTTCTAAGAGTTAACAGAGAATGGCTTAACAGGCCTTCTATCATTTATACATTTTATACACAAAACCAGAAGCAAAAATCAAAATTTACAAGTCACGGCCTAAGCCGGAAGCCCCGCATAAAGCAAGGGTTTGTCATCAACAAAAACAGCGAACCAAGTTAACCCAAATAAACCAAGACCACGAGAGTCTTTGCAGGCCACGGTGACCAACCATCAAATGTTCCATAAGGAACTGAACAAGAACGAATTGCCATGGGATAACCAGGGCTTACCCGTGAGCAGGTTGTTGACCCAGCTTTGTATCGGCTGTGTAGAAGGACAAGGATGTCACCTGTGAAACAGCCCAAGATAATTGTTAATAATTTATATTTATATTTAACATAAATTCAAGGAACAGAGATGCGGATAATATCTTTTACATGAGCTTCAAAGTAACATAACCACCCACAAACAGAAGTGCCACCACCAACACAAGGAGAAACAAACCCTTCATCTGTTACAAGAAAGAGGGAGATTACCAATGCAGCAACAACCAGTGATAGCCAAGAGTTGGAACGACAGGCCAAGCAAATATAAACGCATGGGCTGCCGCTACTCCCCAACCAAAATGTTCACTCTGCTAAGAAACCCTAAGACCAAACAAATCATAAGATGCGGAGCCACAGCTCTCACTACCGGGTCAAAGAAAAAGAGACCCTTACAGTCTGATAACCCTTAAATAAGCAAGCCGCAAAGGTTAAACCCCCGAAGGAAATCAACCAACCCAGCGCAAGTAGTGAATGATTTTTTTTATAGCTCTTCTCTATCAACTTTGAAGGCAAGCTTTCGAGGTGCAAGAGACTAGAAGCAATTCAGGAGACTAACAGCAAAACAGTCGCAGAATCGACATGGAGGTCAAAACACAGTAGCAGAGTGACCAGAGGCCCGAAAACGACGGAGGAAATAACAATACTAGGGTTCACATTCTCCTTTTATCTTCACAATGCTTGGCCACGACGATTCCATGTACACAATCAATAATTTTCCATGCAGTGGGTAATCTATATAGTTTTGGCGTGCAATCAAACGAATTGATTTCTATTTCAATCATATGGTGGTTCGAAAGTTCCACAAGGTTCTATACTCCCGGAGTCAACCAAGCATGCACGCTGCAACGTCAAAAGAGAACTTTAGTATCAAGGTTAGGTCATATAACTTATCAAGGGCATGGATAACCCTACGACATATCACCTTATTCAAGCAAAGCATTCATTCAATAAACGATTATAACTCTATCAAGAGTTATGCCACTTTATTATTTTTACAAAAGAAATTCATAAAACTTGTATATGTTAAGATACCCTTCTTGCTAGCTTATTTCTCGTTTTGTCTTTGAGTATCTTTTATAAACTATTAGGTTTACAAATGAAAGTGTTAAGCCTTAGGTATCTTTTGGGCTTGTCATAGGATTTTTGATGATCTTAATAACAATAACTGGACAATATCTTCCAAGTAAGTTATGTGTAAAAGAACTTAGTTCATCAATACTAACTTAATCCATTTGATAGCGGTATGTTAATGATGATATAATCCTTTTTAAGCCTCAAAGTTTTATAAGTTAATATAATAGTATAAAAACTCATTAACAATTGTGCATTACTTTTCTCATCACAAGAATTTTGTCGTGACGTAAATTGTTTATGGACACAGTTTAGGTAGACCCTTAAACGTAAAACCCCGCCATCTTTTTTCTGTGTCTAAGGAAGCTTAAAGGCGTTTACACATGATGACTTTGGTAAACATTGATAAATATCGAAGAGGTTAGTTCGCAATAAAAATTATAAATTACAAACTAGAGAGAGAGAGCAATTGTCGCCAGTACTGTTGTGACAGAATATCTTTTCTATGGCATCTTTAAAAAGAATAACAATCTAATTGTTTTACCTCATAAAATCATTTGAAATTGAAACAGCATATATATTCTTTTACGCAGCTATTATCTTGCAACGAACATATATCTGCATGCTTTATGATTATTGACAAGCAGCACCGGATCTTTCTTACCTGTAAATCTGTGAGATCAGGTAAACTTTCTACGTTGGCTCAAAAGCTAAGCCCCAGAATTCTAAGACAGTTCCACCTTTTTGTCGCAAAGAAAAATAAATCATTAACTGAAAAAAGAATTATTCTATAAGATAAGCATAATCGAGTAGATAATTCAGATTATGAAATCAAATAACATATAACTAATTATAGCAGTTAGCTGACTGCATTATTGGATATTATCTATATTTTCAAAATTTTAAATTTTTCGGTAAATTGGGGGTTTTGACATGTGGTATCAGATCCAGGTTCAAACACTAGGCCTTGATGCAGCCCGACTAGCTTTGATAGAACAGTAAATTAAACTAATATGCTAACATATATATTTTTTATGTTAAGAACAGAGAATTGCCTTTTTCTGAAGTTTAACAGGCAGGTATGGAAAGGCTGGGGGAGTATGCACAGGAGGAGTCTCCAGATACAGAAACAAGAAATTTGCCTAGAGAACCTATATTAGAATATGTGACTGCCAACTCCTCAGAGCTGTTACATACTGTAAAAGATTTAAAAACTGAAATGGAGTGTGTAAAGAGGGAGAATGAGAGGATTCTGAAGGCTCAGGAAGAACTGAATCAAATTTTAATGGAAAATCTTCAAACTAAAGGAAGGGGTAGAAGGTTAGAATCTGAAGATGTGAGTCATCAAAGAAAATACAAAAAGATGAAGCTTGCAAAAACTAAAAGTAGTTCATCGTCTGAAGGGTTTGGTGAGCAACAAAGTTACCATACTACTAGTGACAGTAGTGAAGATGATTTGTATGACATGAGGAAGAAATATAAACCATATGAGGAAATTTCAGGGGAATTCAAAAAGATAAAACCACCAACTTTTAATGGAGAGACTGAGAAGGGGGAGGAAGCAGAGTCCTGGTTGTCCGAGATGAAGAAGTACTTCCAAATATATAATTACTCTAACCAGTTAAAGGCAAGGATGGCTATATATAACCTCTCAGGAAAGGATAACATATGGTGGCAAGACTTGAAGAGAGTCAAGGGTATAAGAGAGAAAGAAGTTAATTGGATTACCTTTAAAAGGTATTTCAAAAAGAAATTTCTGTCTAAGCAGTATTACGAGGAAAGAGCTAAAGAGTTTTATAAATTGAAGTTAGGTTCAATGACAATGAAGGATCTGAACATCAAATTCTTAAGTTTACTTAGGTATGTACCCTACCTAGTAGACGAGAAACCAAAAGTACGGTGATTTCTTAGTTGTTTACCGTATCATATTAAAGATAGAATTGAATATGATAACCCAAAGACTTTGGAGGAAGCTATGAGGAAGGCTAACTTTTGTTTCGAGCAAAATCGGAAGAAAGAAGGCTTGGACAATTGGAAGGCTAATAAAAATAACAATCAGCCTGAATTTAAGAAGAAGGAATTTGTACCTCACAGAAATTTCAAGAATAATAAGACTAAAAATTATTCTAACAACAAGAATTTCCAGGGAAATAGGAATAGTACTTCCAACAATTCGAATAATTTTAAGGGCAAAGAAACTGCAAATAATCATGGAAAATTTACCAAGAGTTTTGAACGTAAAGAGCCTGTTAAGTGTTGGGAATGTAATGGCCCGCACTATGCCTCATTCTATCCAAACCGGAAGAAGACTGTTAGAAATATTCATACTGTACAAGAGGAGATGACCATTGGGGAACTAGCAAGGAGCATGCCCAGAATTAACGCAGCTTTGGAGAACCGCCAAGCTGAATATCAGACTTCCATGGTGGAAGTAGAAGGTATGATTAATCAGACCCCTGTAACCATTTTAATTGATCCAGGAGCTAGTCTCAGTTATATTGCACCTCAAATAGTGGAAAAATGTAAGTTGTCTGTCGATAAGTTTGAGAATTCATGGTTAGTTCAATTAGCCACTGGGGCTAAAAGAAAAATAACTTGTTTTGTGAAAGAATGTGCTTTACTTATGGATGAATTTGAAACTGTAGTTAAACTTAATGTTTTTCCACTTTGCTCATATGATTTGCTGATTGGTATGGACTGGTTAGAACAGCATAAAGTAATTTTAAACTGTTACGATAAAACTTTAACATGCTTAAATAGTGATGAAAAATCAGTACATGTTAAGGGTATTCCTTCGGAAAAACTATGGTAAGGAAGATTTCTGCTTTACAACTTAAAAGAGCTGTTAGAAAAGGATGTAAATCTTATGCAGTGACCATTACAGATGAGGAAGGTAAAACTAAAACAGATAAGTTAAAAATAGAAAATATCCTGTTTTCAAAAGAATATATTGATCTATTCCCAAAAGAAATTCCAGGATTACCTCCGAAAAGGGAATTGGATTTCACCATTGAACTGGTACCGGGTGCGGTACCTAGCTCAAAGGCCCCTTATCGAATGACCATATTGGAACTTAATGATTTAAAATCACAATTAAAAGAATTAATTGATAAAAAGTACATTTGACCTAGTGTGTCTCCCTGGGGGGGCATCGGTCATCTTTGTTAAAAAGAAAGACGGAACTATGCGATTATGCATAGACTATCGTCAGCTAAATAAGATGACTATCAAAAATAGAGATCCGTTGCCCCGCATAGATGATCTGTTTGATCAACTACGTGGAGCCATGGTGTTTTCAAAGATAGATTTGAGGTCAGGATATCATCAAGTGAGGATTAAAGATGAAGATATCTTCAAGACAACCTTTAGAACAAGATATGGACACTACGAATTTGTCGTAATGCCATTCGGGCTTACTGATGCCCCAGCTGTCTTTATGTGTTTAATGAATAATATAATGCATAAGTATTTAGATAAGTTTGTGGTCATGTTTATCGACGACATCCTAATCTACTCAAAAATGGAAGAAGAACATAAAGAACACCTAAAAATTGTTTTGCAAGAGTTGCGAGAACATCAACTCTTCGCAAAGTTTAGTAAGTGTGACTTCTTTAAAGATAAAATTCAGTATTTAGGTCACATAGTGACCAAGGAAGGAATTTCTGTGCATCCTGATGTGACGAATGTTAGGTCATTTATAGGAATTACTAGTTATTACCGGAGGTTCATTGAAGGCTTTTCAAGGATAGAAAATCCGATAACTTCCTTGCAAAAGAAAGGAAAGAAGTTTGACTGGAACCCGAAATGCGAAGAAAGTTTTAAGAAGTTAAAAACTTTATTCACTAGCGCACCTATTCTAAGAATAGTAGATCCTAATAAAGAATTCGTAGTGTGTACTGATGCCTGTAATGATGGCTTAGGCAGTGTTCTGACTCAATAAGGGCATGTTATTGCCTATGAGTCTATAAAGTTAAAAATTCACGAAAAGAATTACGCAACATATGATCTGGAACTAGTAGCTGTAATACACGCCTTAAAAATTTGGCGACATCACCTAATTGGCAGAAAATTTATTTTAATGACTGATAATAAAGGATTGAAATATCTTCTAGATCAGCCTAATTTAAATGCTAGACAAGCTAGGTGGTTAGCTTTCTTAAGCGAGTATGATTTTGAAATCCAGCATATAAAGGGTAAGGAAAATAAGGTGGTTGATGCACTAAGTAGAAACGCAAAGCTGAACTTTACAATAGAAATCAGCACTTACATTTCAGACTTAAATGAACAGCTTAAAGAAGGGGTAAAACAAAATGAAGTTTATCAGAAATTGCAAATTACAGCTAAGGAAGAACCTAAAGAAAGCTTAATAAAAGGTTATAGTTTAAATGAAAATGAATTTTTACTATATAAAGATAAACTATATGTACCTAAGGTTAAGTTGTTAATTCTGGATGAAATCCATAGAACACCATATTCAGGTCACCCAGGTTATTAAAAGACTATAACCATGCTAAGAAAAGAGTATTTTTGGCCAAATATGAAAACTGAAGTAGCTGAATATATTGCAAGGTGTTTAGAATGTCAATGGGTAAAAACCGAACACCAACACCCAGCTGGTTTGCTACATCCTTTACCTATTCCTAGCTGAAAATGGGAAGTGATTAGTCTAGATTTCATTACTGGACTGCCTAGAAATCAAAATCAGAATGACTCTATTATGGTGGTGGTTGATAAGTTAATCAAGGCAGCTCATTTTATACCTGTTAAAACTACTTATAAGGCTGCCAATATAGCTAATATTTTTCTAAAGCAAATTTTTCGATTACATGGAGTACCAAAAGTTATAATCTCAGACAGACATCCTAAGTTTATAGGAAACTTTTGGAAGTCCTTGTTTAAAGGATTAAATACAACATTGAATTTCAGTACTTCCTTCCATCCTCAAACAGATGGACAAACTAAAAGAGTAAACCAGGTACTGGAAGATTTATTCAGAATTTATGTGAAAGATCAACCAGGTAAGTGGGAGGACTATCAAGGTAAGGCCCAAGAAGAGCTCTTTAAGATTGGGGAGTTGCGCAAAGTTGGCACCTCATTACTGTGGTCCATTTGAAATTTTGTCTAGGATTGGTCAAGTAGCTTATCAACTAGCATTACCACCTAACTTAAGAGTACATAATGTTTTTCACATTTCTGTTTTAAAGAAATATGTTCACGATGCTACTCATGTGGTTAATTGGAATGTTGTACAGGTGGAACCAGAAGGAGAATTTCTGGTGGAACCGGACTGTATCCTCGGGAGGAGGGAAATTACACTTCAAAACCGCACCGTTGGACAGGTGAAGGTGCAATGGAAGCACCTTAGTCTTGAAGAAGCCACCTGGGAATTGGAAAGTAAGATGCGAGAAGCATATCCAATTCTGTTCCAGGGGACTTCGGAGGATGAAGAATAAATAACATCGAGGATGATGTTATATTTTAAGGGGGTGTGTATGTCACATGCCCCAATTTTGTAAAATAATGTTATTTTTTTTTAAATAATTCCCAAGACATTATCTTAAATTTAATGCTAAGTTGGAACTGATGACTCAATAGAGTCAAAAGATGTGGAATGTAATTCTGAATATTTTATTTTTAAATAAATAAAAGTGAAGACAACAGCTTGGGAGAGCTATTAAAAAGAGTGTTACTGGTCAAGATGGTGGAAGGAACTAGGTGGAGAGCAAAAAAACAAGTGGAAGCATCCTCAAACACTTCCTATGTTGCAGGTGGAAACTTCCCTACATTTGGGGTCATGATTCCCCAAGAAAGTGGGATCAGAGCAGGTGGCTTAATTAATGACAACTAACCCAAAAAGACCTAGGCAATCTTATAAAAATGCCCAATGTAGAGAGCTGAGGCTGCTCATATTTTCTAGGAGAAGAATCATTCAGGGGGAATGCACTTCAAGGAATTCATTGGGAAAATGGAAACTGTAAGGAAGGTGTTTTGAGGGATAAACTATGGGAACTTGATCTAATATAGTTTTTTTAGCTGAGAGATCTGACTGACGGGTTCAAGATTGGTATTGAGTCTAAGGACTAGTACTTTGGTTATTGCTCCACCGAGTTCCAACCAAGGAGACCAGAGCAGGCTCGGGGGGCCTGAGGAGTCGTTGTTTGAGCGCTCTCCGGGAGTTGGTAGGGAGGAACGGCCTCCCATTGCTGTTGTCGACCAACTTTAAGAACAAGTTCTGCTATCTTCTAATTTCTGTGTTAAAGTTATATCTGTGTGTGAGTAAATGATGCATGTTCAGGTTATGATGTAAACTTAGAGGGTAGAATATCTTAGCTTGTTTAGTAATGAATCTATTATTGATGAAAAATAAATCCTACCTGTGTTTTTCCCCATCTGGAGTAATCCAGATCGTACTCTAGCACAGGTGGTGTATTTAAATGAATGAAGTATGATGTAAATTTAAAATAAGATGTTAGCTTGAATATTAGAATGTTTTCTTTTATTAGATATTCGTTATCAGAAGAACTATTATTCTGTACATAGAGTAGTGTTAGACCTAGACTGTGTAAGTCATAATATTAGAAAAGGAAAGGAATTTATATCATTATACTAACAGTAGTACGTTTTGATAGATGAAACAGACTTCTATACAGTATTTATACAGTATCAAACAAATGAGTCTAAGCTCCATTCTAATGCCTCTCTCCTTCTAAGAGTTAACAGAGAATGGCTTAGTAGGCTTTCTATCATTTATACATTTTATACAAAAAACCAAAAGCAAAAATCAAAATTTACAAGTCACGGCCTAAGCCAGAAGCCCCGCATAAAGCAAGGGTTTTTCATCAACAAAAACAGCGAACCAAGTTAACCCAGATAAACCAAGACCACGAGGGTCTTTGCAAGCCACGGTGACCAACCATCAAATGTTCCATAAGGAATTGAACAAGGACGAACTTCCATGGGATAACCAGGGCTTACCCATGAGCAGGTTGTTGACCCAGCTTTGTACCGGCTGCGTAGAAGGACAAGGTTGTCACCTATGAAACAGCCTAAGATAATTGTTAATAATTTATATTTATATTTAACAGAAATTCAAGGACTAGATATGCGGATAATATCTTTTACCTGAGCTTCAAAGTAACGTAACCACCCACAAACAGAAGTGTCACCACCAACACAAGGAGAAACAAACCCTTCATCTATTACAAGAAAGAGGGAGATTACCAACACAGCAACAACCAATGATAGCCAAGAGTTGGAATGACAAGCCAAGCAAATATAAACGCATGGGCCACCGCTACTCCCCAACCAAAATGTTCACTCTGCTAAGAAACCCTAAGACCAAACAAATCATAAGATGCGGAGCCATGGCTCTCACTACCGGGTCAAAGAAAAAGAGACCCTTACAGTCTGATAACCCTTAAATAAGCAAGCTGTGAAGGTTAAACCCCTGAAGGAAAGCAACCAACCCAGTGCAAGCAGCGAATGATTTTTTTTACAGCTCTTCTCTATCAACTTTGAAGGAAAGCTTTCAAGGTGCAAGAGACTAGAAGCAAGTCGGGAGACTACCAGCAAACTAGTCGCAGAATCGACATGGAGGTCAAAACACAGTAGCAGAGCGGCCGGAGGCCCGAAAACGACGGAGGAAATAACAAGACTAGGGTTCGCATTCTCCTTTTATCTTCACAATGCTTGGCCACGATGATTCCACGTACACAATCAATAATTTGCCATGCAGTGGGTAATCTATATAGTTCTGGCATGAAATCAAATGAATTGATTTCTATTTCAATCATATGGTGGTTCGAAAGTTCCACAAGGTTCTATACTCCCGGAGTCAACCAAGCATGCACACTGCAACGTCAAAAGAGAACTTTAGTATCAAGGTTAGGTCATATAAATTATCAAGGGCATGGATAACCCTATGACATATCACCTTATTCAAGCAAAGTATTCATTAAATAAATGATTATAACTCTATCAAGAGTTATGCCACTTTATTATTTTTACAAAAGAAATTCATAAAACTTATATATGTTAAGATACCCTTCTTGCTAGCTTATTTCTCGTTTTTCCTTTGAGTATCTTTTATAAACTATTAGGTTTACAAATGAAAGTGTTAAGCCTTAGGTATCTTTTGGGCTTGTCATTGGATTTTTGATGATCTTAATAACAATAACTGGACAATATCTTCCAAGTAAGTTATGTGTAAAAGAACTTAGTTCATCAATACTAACTTAATCCATTCGATAGCGGTATGTTAATGATGATATAATCCTTTTTAAGCCTCAAAGTTTTATAAGTTAAAATAATAGTATAAAAACTCATTAACTATTGTGCATTACTTTTGTCATCACAAGAATTTTGTCGTGACGTAAATTGTTTATGGACACAGTTTAGGTAGACCCTTAAACGTAAAACCCCGCCATCTTTAACCTGTGTGTAAGGAAAATTAAAGGCGTTTACACCTGATGACTTTGGTAAACATTGATAAATATCGAAGAGGTTAGTTCGCAATAAAAATTATAAATTGCAAACTAGAGAGAGAGAGCAACTGTCGCCAATACTGTTAGGACAGAATCTCTTTTCTATGGCATCTTTAAAAATAATAACAATCTAATTGTTTTACCTCTTAAAAGCATTTGAAATTGAAATAGCATATATATTCTTTTACTGAGCTATTATCTTGCAACGAACATATATCTGCATGCTTTATAATTATTGACAAGCAGCACCAGATCTTTCTTACCTGTAAATCTATGAGATCAGGTAAACTTTCTACGTTAGCTCAAAAGCTAAGTAAGCCCCAGAATTCCAAGGCAGTTCCACCTTTTTGTCGCAAAGAAAAATAAATCATTAACTCAAAAAGAATTATTCTATAAGATAAACATAATCGAGTAGATAATTCAGATTATGAAATCAAATAACATATAACTAATTATAGCAGTTAGCTGACTGCATTATTGGATATTATCTGTATTTTCAAAATTTTAAATTTTTCGGTAAATTTGGGGTTTTGACAAAGTTTTTCTTTTTCATTTATAGTTTTGTAGTGTAAATTTTGGATTTATTTCATTTTTTGGGCTAGACTTTATTTCATACTAACTTGCTTTTAACTATGTATTTGTTCATTTTTTGTTTTGTAGAGATTTTTGTGCACTTTTTTATTTTTGTTTTTGCACTCATTTTGTACTAACCCATTTCGTACTGTTTTTTGCATTTGTCATGTACTCGTTTTTCATTTTTTTCTTTTCTAGCATTTTATTTGATTTTAGTAAAATGATTAGCATAAGCCTAGAGTGGCTCACTCAAATCCTAGAAAAAGTCAGGATATTCTCCTCTCAAAAATAGGAGATCTTGACAACAATCAAGGATGAAACCCCTCTTCCTGAAGCAAACAAGGAAGAATCGACATTGGAAGAATCATGCATATCATATGGAAAACACTTGTTCGAACTGGAGATTGAAGAGGGTGAAGAAGGGATCTCGGGTGACCACCATGCAAACGAAAGCTGCATTAAACAATGGTTCCAAGTAAGTATTAGGTTAGATCAGTTTTGTTTCTGTTTTTACTTTGTTAATTTACATTTACAATACCTAATTTCCCATATTTTTGAATATATTAGATTTCATTTTATACAATCATATGTGAACATTCTTTTACTTCTTTTAGATAAATGGTTGCATTGGAAATTTCATTTTATGTAAATAATCATTAATTTTTAATTAAAGTAGGTATATTTTAGTTTTTATTTCTAATTTAAAAATAGTATGTAGGATGCTTTCATTTTCTCTAATGTTTCTATTTGCTAGAATGTTCATTTTTGTCTTAATTACTATTTTGTTTTTAATTATGTTTTAATCTTTTAAATCAAAAAAAAAATATTTAGAAATTTTTTGATCTCTTTTCATTTTTATTTTTCATTTTAATAAATTTTCTAGTCATGTTAGGCATACAAATTTCTAGTTTGCATCTTTTAAATCTAGGAATACCTTGAAATAAATTTAAAAAGAATATCTATTAAAAAAATTTTAATTAATTCTCTAATATTAGTATTCTGGTTTTACTTTTAATAAAGTTAGTAATACATTTATTATTTATTAAATTAATCAAAAATTTGAAACTTTTAAAACAAATTTGAAACTCTTAAAATTCTTCTAGTTTCCATTTTAATAAGTTAGTAAATATATAATAAATAAATAAAATGAAACGTTTAAAATAAATAATAAGCATTAAAACAATGCCATTTCTAAACAATTAATATTAATATATATAAAAAGAAAAATATGTTAAAAAAATTATAAAAATAAATAAAACAGAGCCTTTCAGCCCTCCATGCGCAACCTGCAAACGCTTCATCCTTTCATCCCTTCATGAACAACCCGCAAACGCTTCAGCCTTTCAGCCCTCCATGTGCAACCTAGAAATGCTTCAGCCTTTCATCCCTCCATGCGCAACCTATAAACATAAAAAAATTTAAAAATATAAAAACGATTAAAATGATAGACTAACTGTTAGAGATGTTGGATCACTAGTAACAATGCCTGTATATATCTGAAGCTTGTTAGATGATGAATAGATGTTCAAGGCCATTCACGATTTCCCTTTGGCTATCATAGGCTATCAATGAAATAGTCCTGCAGACAATAGAAGATATCATGCCTATCTTTTCTCCCAGATCTGCTTTTGAGAAGGTTGCCACGATATTAAACCTAGATAATGATGGAGGAATCTAGACAAAACTCAAAATGAATACTAGAATGTGGGAGTAAAAATCATCCACGATAGTTTGGTAGATGATCCTGATATGCTTCGGAGCTATTGGTGAGTGCACTTAGAACGGGACCTGATTAATTGTCCTCTGGAAGTTGCGTAGTGGATGCCTATCTGACCAATCCTTTCAGGTAGTTTCAACCGTTGTCTTTATGTTTACCAATCAGATCAAGCATATACACATCGTTGGCTGTTATGATAACTGATTTAAACTAAGCAATAAGATCACCATATCTGAGCAGATTGGAGCTCACTATGTGCTCTGATGCTAACCAACCTAAACAATAAATATATAATCAACTAAATCACGTCATTTGATAATAATTATCTCTGGGATATCCTCCTGAGATTTGTGCATTCAACTGACTCTCAAAATTTTAGGAACAAATCTCGCTTATCTACTCCAAGCACCGTTTTCGCAACCTGTGTCAACCGCTTGCTTTGGGAAGTATGAAGCACAAGCGGTGAATGTCAATATACAAGAAGTATTGTATGCATATTTACACTTTTCCCTCATATTATTATGATTCTCGTTTTTTTGAGCCTATTTTCAATCCTTTAGATATACCTTCTCATTATTTTCAGCCTCCTTCTACACCCGCCCTTTGTCCACCTTCATTCAAAGCTCATATTTTTATACATGGCAGCATGCTAATTAGTACTGTGTTTTCATTAAAATGGATGCGTAATAATATTTTGAATATTCAACTGTCGAATCGCTTCCATATTTTGATCAACAGTTTATTGCTATGGATTCAATATTAAGCTATGAGTACTAATACCATTGAAGCAGTTCGATTCAATGAGTCGATGAACACCATGAATTTTGCTTCATAGAGTACAATGTTTGATTTAAAACACTAGAAGGAGGCATTAATGGATATCAGTAACAAAAAGCTATGGATGAGCAATTACACTGTCATACATCTATGGTTAAAGAATATATATATACATGTGAGAATTTGAACAACTTTTAATTCCCTTACTTGGTTAATCAAAGATTTGGGACTATCTTCATATCATAATTAGGTTATTTATGATAGTAAGTCGCTTCTAATTTGTTTGCTCACTAAGTTATCGATGATGGTAACAAATCTCGTTATGCAGATATGAGCCAATCGCTCCACAACGACGAGACCGTGCTATTCTTTTTCCTTTTTATTTCATAGAATTACAATTGAGCGTTAACTCATTCTAACTCAGAGAAAGCATATTCATGGTGTTCTAAGCTCTGCAAAATACCGGAATAACTTACCCATTAGAAAAATAGATTTATTTACATGCAGGAGCAACATTTTATATGTAAGCTAGGCCTTATGAAACTGTACGCAATTAAATAATGTAACGCCCATATTTAATGAAAATTTCAATATAGATCTGATGTAGATAAAAATAATGGGTAGCTAATGTTAAAATGGTTGTATTAGCTTCTTCAATGCTCATATTTGAAGGAAAAGACTGTGATAACAAGGAAACCTTCGAAGACTAATCCCAGCAATAGAAAGCAGTCACCTTCCTTCAACAAATCTTGTTGCATCGTTGTGTATACTCAAGGAATGTGACACGACCTTTATACACTAAATTCGACCCTTGTTTCTGAGTATGAACATTTCCACCTAGTGTGTGAGCTTTGATTGATGCATCGAGAAGTATAATAATACCTCGAATCTCCTTATATAACCTAGCACGTCTACGCTCTGGCTCTAATGTAACTTGATCCTCAAAGGATACAATTTTCATTATATTTTGAGATGATTAACTCAAAATCAATTTTGAGTTGGTAACTTTGAAATCGAACAAATATTGAATCACAGACTTAACCTCCACCTTTTCAGATCTTTGCAGTAACGCATTCTTGGGTGGGATACATGCATGTCATGTTTATCCGGTGAGGCTTTCGACGCTATATTTGAAATATCTTACTCCATTCGTTTTTATTCCGACCCTTGCTCGTCAATGCCTCTAACTTTAGCCAAAGACACCTTCGTATTCGCCTTTGCAGAGAGCGGTGCACTATCCAATGGATCAATGAAATTATATCATAAAAAGTAGCTCGCGCTAGCAACCCTCTTCTGAATTTGGTCACATGAATGCAATCTAAATGATTATCCTACCAACAACAAGCAATGAGCATTTCATGCCACCCCTGCAGATATATTTTTGCCCAGGCTAACGTATACTCGACGAAGCTTTATTAATAAAATTGTGAATATTAATGATGAATCGGATCTTGCATAAATTTATTACTTTATATGTGGCATATATATGAGTTATTTTCTTTGTAAATCTTATTTCATCTTGTGCCATGAATTTATACATCTTTTACTTAAATGGTCAACACCATCATAAGAAAAATAATTAAATTCAAATCCAGGTTTTGATCATTTACACCAATATGGTATATTCTAGAGCATTATTACTATTCTTCTTATCGCCTTGCCATATACTTTTACTAGGTAGCAGTGGTCATACCTTTCTTAATTTATCCTAGATGCTCTAATGTTAATTCAGGATATTACTACTGCGTAAGCATAATATTTTAGCCTGCCATTTTGTCTTCGCTCAATTATTCATAACCTCTGTCATGTATCTAATTATAGCTAGGTTGAATACTTTACTAACTCTATGGCTTAATCGTTGTAAGTACAATAGTTGGTAATATGTTAATTGCCCGTACACATAGTACGAGCCATAAAATACTAGTGGTGTAATTAGGAGAAAGAGCTTAGACAATGCTCTAGGGTTATTACTAGTCAGTCCATGGTATCACTGGGTACTATCTATGTATTACTACTTATAGTCTAACGATAGTACAACAGTATACTAATTCAAACTATTGCACAAGTGGTTAATGTTAAGGTTCTTTTAATCCGAGTCACCATTGTATACTATTGTTCACTCGTTATTTACTAATATTACATATTAAAAAATTCAAATCCCTTTTAATAATGTCATCCCAAAATTTATACAGGACACAAAATACAAATGAGATAATGACGTCACAATATTATAAACCAATGGTTAAATAATATTCATATGCATATTATTATGTGTTAAGAGTTACAAAAGACTCATTAATAGAATATTATAAAACAATCTTAAAGCCTTTCATGATTTTTTATTATAACATAACTTTACTTTATTTGTGGAAAATAATTTCAAAATATATGAGATAAAATCAATTTTACAAATATATCAGGTTAATAAACTATCAAGTGTTTTAAAGAGATTAAAGAACTTTATTAATAACTTACTTATTATATTTGTACAAAAATTAGAAAATAAAAGATCAATAATTTTACACAAACATAATAGAAAGATAAAAGAAAAAATTTGAAATATAAATTTAAAAATATTCCTTTGATACTTATAATAATTTTCCTGAAATCGCATTATATATGATAGGAACATGTCCTTTGCTAATGATGTAAAAATTTGGCCTTAGAATTATGTTGTAAAAATGAAATAAATAAAAGCCTAGGATTAGGATCTACATTTGTTTTTATTTTGCACAGTGGGACCTGGCACATCTTCCGTTTGGGGGAGGTAGTGTTTGTCTCAAGCTGCCAAACTTATCATAAAAGAAAAATCATGTGTTTGATCACTAAGATAATATGCTTTTAGAGGGGTTGACCATTGAAAGGGTCGACCCTCTCTCTCTCTATTACTTAATCATTACATAAGAACGCATTCATCTTTGAAAGGAGAATGTACAAACTCTGATTTTTGTTCTAATTTGTTTTTATGTGCAAAAAATTACATGTTAAAATCACATTAACATAAAACTCACATTAGTATCTATATACATAAAAGTACATAAGAAATGGTTTTCTAAATTTTTAAAAATATATATATATATAACACTTTAGAAATAATAATAAAAGAGTTAAAAATTTAAAAATAAAATAAAAACTAAAAACTAAAAACATATAAATAAATAAAAACATTAGGTAATAAACAAATCATAAAATTATAAATTATAAATGAACTTGGAATCTTTTCAAAATTTTATGATTGTTGTGCTAACTTCTTTTTGCAAGTCACTCAGAAACAGGTTTTGACAAGAATGGTTGCAACTTTCAGGTATAATAGCATTTTATTTATTCTCTTTAACTTTTGTCAAGCACATGTTTTCATGTATTTTCAATGTGCTCATAAGTTTGTTGTGTTAGGATATTTAGACACTTAGGAGTTAGTTAAGATCAACTTGTGTAATATATCCGTTAGGTAAAAGTGTGTTTCTTTAGTATGCATTAGTATG
>LPNX010127324.1:10092-101915 GCA_001517045.1 Pseudotsuga menziesii
CTTGACCCTAGTCTTAATTAGGATAGGAGGATAAGGCTTGTGAGCAAATGGCATTTTGGGAGGGCCAGGTGTAGGGTGTGACTCAACCGTAATGGGTTGGATGGGAGTCAACACAACCGGAGGCATTAGAGGTGGGATAGGTGGTTTGAGGTACCACACAAGAATCCCCAACGTAAAGTTTTTTAATTTTAGAATATCCATTACAGGCTCGCTGACGATGTCGGATGGTGGAAATAGGAAGGGAATCATATGGATGGGGAGTGAACCCCAATAATTCCCAGGTGACAATGGTTGGGGTTGTGGGTGGGTTTGTGGTGTGGTTGGGATGTTGTTGGATGAAAGAGTGCATAAATCTGTTGTGTAAGGTGGTCATCAGTGGTGTTTCATCGAACAATCCCGAGCCCATAGCAGATAAGGAAAGGATGGAAACTCTATCAATGGTCATATCGATGGTAAGAATGACATGTTCTGGTGTGGCCAACCCCTACGAATTGTAGTAATTCAATTGGTCAACTGTCACAATATTTCCATCATGGGGAAACATCATGAGACGAAAGACGTGGAAGCCACGGATCTCAGAGCATACATGTAACTACGTCCCGAGGAGGAGGTTGTAATCTAGTTGACCATTAATAACCTCGATGTCGATCAAAACAGTTTTAATGGCTAGAGAAAGAGGGACATTCAAAATAATTCTCTCAACCTTGGTAGAGCAAACACCGTAGGTGTGGAGTGTGATAGAGTATGGTTGGAGGGTGGGGGACCCTAGTTTCTACCAAAAAATGGTTGACATGACATAGGTAGATTCCCCTTCATAAACTATACATCGATGTATGACCAAGTTCCGAAATGAGACCAAAATTTGGAAGATGATGGTGGATGGAATTCTGGGTTCGCCTCGATCCAGATTAAATGTGATCGATATAGAGTCGGAGGGGTCCACGGCACAAAGAGAGGATAACAACACTTTCCACTGCGGTGAGTAGGTTCTGAGCACTTCTAGAGTAGACATGGTTGTAGGTGATTGGGACAAGTCATCAACGATGCTATAGTTTAAGGCAGCTCACGCAGTTGTGTTGTTGGCGATATGTCGTATTGGAAACTGTGCACCTTTGGTCGCCCCATCAATGGGGGGCATAGGTAAGTGAAGGGGTATGTTGGAAGTGTTGGAATTGGATGTCACAGATGGGTCAGCGGTGGCTGTAGTGGATCCATACTGGTTACACCGAGTTTGTAGGTTGACTTCTTCGATCGACAATGTCATCAGATGATGGACTTCGGTTTTGGCAGGTGGGGCTACGACGGTAGGTGTGGTTGACACCAGTCCTTGGTGTGGGAGACAATTTTGGATCAGCATCAGTGGAGGACCTAGTGGTGTTTGGTTGGGCTGAACCTAGGTCATCGCAATGGTCTCGTGTTGAGCTTCATTTTGGAGATTTTGGCAAGCGTGAGCCATATGAGGGAAGTGGTGTGTATAATGACCATAGGTTTGACATAACGCGCACAGATGATTAGTCTGTAACTAAGGATTCTTTCCCAGTCGGTAAGGATTTTGAGGGTTCTATGCCAGTGAGTTTTATCCATTGTTGTTAGGAGGGTTAGGTTGTTGTCTACCTCGTTATGGCTAGTTGTTACCTCTATTCCTTCCTAGGTCTTTTCTGCCCTTCCCTTGTTGGTTATTGGGGCAGGCTGGTTGGGAAGGTCCTGCTAAGTGAATACATGTCCCATGGACACTAGAGGGGTTAGGGATGGGCCAAAGTTCTTTATGATGGTGGTGCATAATATACTGGATGAGCAGGAGGGGCGGTGCATCCTATTGCTTGGCTTGAATCTGACTATGTCAGACAAGTCAGCTCAATGGTGGGTTGGCTTGGTGCAGGTTATGCATAGGAATATGTGGCTCCAGACTGAGCCATCATCCGTGAGTAATCGGGTATATGGTTTGGGTGTGCAACATTAGGAGTGTTGCCTAGATGTGGTGGCATCATAGGGGGTGCTACATATTACTAAGGCTGTTGTAAGACTGAGCCGATGATACCATCCGCAACATGGGATACCCCTAGTGTATCGTGGTGAGAGGTGCCGGCATGGGGAGCATCTGGTATGATGGTGTATAGATACCCAAACTTAGCATAGATGTGATCAAGCTTTTGGGCCTTTAAGATGGCCTCCTCCTTAGTTTGGGGCCAATCAAAGACGATGTCCTTAGTTATAGGTGGGAGAAAGGTTTTTAGGAACCAGTCAAGGAATGGATTTTTCATAGGCGACGGCGCCGTCGCCAATCATGGATGTGGTCGGTGATGTGAGTAGCCATGTTTTGGCAGCAGGATAGGAGGATTTCCAAGCCCTCGTCATAGTGAACAGGTAGTTGAAATTACTTGAGGAACATGGAGGCAAGGGATAAAAAATAGGGGTAAGAGGCAGGTGGCAGCTCGATGTACCATTTTGTAGCAGCACTAGTAATTCTGCGTTGTATTAGCCTCAGTTTGATGGAGTCATCCACTATGTCATTTGAGGAACACCATAGATGGAACAAAATTATGTGATTTTGGGGGTCCTTTCCTACCTTTCCATCAAACTCTGGGATGTCTGATGGGAGTTTGGTTGGCATGGGAGGCCAATGTGGTTGATGATTGATTGGGTCATTTTTCAATCTATCCAAATCAGGCAAGTTAAGACGAGCCATTAATGGTAAGTTGGACCCAATATTGGCTCAGGATGGGCCGACAATGGCATCGGAGTTTGCAAGAGCATGAAGTCCATGCATGGCTGGGGGTATGTGAAGGTGAATTCCCATAACGGGGATAGATAGAATATTCATGGAAGGGCCACTACCCCCAGGTATGTAAGGTAGCATAGTAGGAACTGTGATAGCTGGTGCAGGGCCGCTACTAGTGGGTAGCACACCTACAACAGCATGCACCTACAACAGTATGTGGGTCCTCCTCCAACTATCCCTCCTTGAAATGGATCAGGAATTACGCCAACCATGGGGCTAGACCAAGCAGTAAGAAGATCAGGCTCATATTGGTAGGAATATGAATCTGAATCAGAGGCGGTGTGGTCTTCTGAAGGTGGGGAAGGTTGTTGAAGAAGGCCTCAACAATGGTGGTCTAGAGAACCAAACTTAGGGGAGTGTCCCCTAAGTCAAGAGCAAAAATGTGCCAAAGAAATGGTGGTTTATGGTAGTAACGGGTAATGAATGTTGGACCCCATTTTAAATTGGATTCCTATTGGTTCACAGGTAGTCACTCAGCCACCAAGACTTTGTGAAGACACTGCTTTGTATTTTTCCTCACAAGGGTGTATCTAGTCAATTTGGTGGGGGTCGTTTCCTGTTTCCCTTAGAAATTCCTCTCATTCGCCAACTACTTTGGGGTTCCTGTGATACTCCTCATAATGAGCTTTAGGGAAGAACCCAAGTACTTCTCAGAGTTGTTGCGAATGAGACTTATGTCCCAAACCAATTTTTGTTAACTAAATTTGGTTACTTTTAAGGTTTCACTTGGGGTCATGAACCGAGTTTGGTTGATTATTTGGTGTGATTATGTGCACTTGTGTATGAAATTGTTACTTTTACTTTAAAATGTGAAATGGAAACATAATAATGGATTGAAAAATAAAATAAAATCAAAACAACGTGAAAGATAGACAACGGTCTGAAAATATGTGACTGAATGTTTGCAAACCAGTAGTGTGACTACCCCAACTTGGTATCCTTCAAATCAAAGAGGGATTGTTGGGCTCTCAACAAAGTGGAAACAAGTCCACCTATAGATCCACAAGTTAAAACCCAAGTTCCCGTTGCTCAACAAGGAGGACGCGAACATTGTGAGACCCCCAACGATATCTGCTTCCTGTAGCCTCCAAAGTCACTTGTTTTTAATTAAAAAGAACAATAGTCAAGTAGATTCCTATTACTAAACTTATTTAACCCCTGGTCGTATCTTAGAATACCCTGGAGGGTGATGACCAAGTAGAGGAGGAGGGGCCAAATAAGTGGGTTAATTTTCAACTTTTTAAAATGCAGATATAGAGATGTAAACTACAGAAACCAACTTAGAAACATACATGTTACATGGGATAAATTAACAACCGCAACTGGGTCATTTAAATATAAAAAAAAAATCAACTGGGCTCAGAAATAGACAGGTCACTTCTAACTGTTGGACAACCATGAATGGGTCACTAAAATAGGCCAAACAGAGGTGACGGGGTCACTTATGACTTAAAAAACGGACGCGACATTGCCCTGGGAGGAAAGTCAAACTTTACAAGGGTAAAGTCGTGACCTGGGTTGTGGGTTTCATCCCAAAAAGCACGATTGGGTCACGGGTTTTGGCCCGAAAGGTGCGACTTTGACCAGAACTGGAGAAAAGTAAAAAACAAAACAAGTTGGCAGAGGTCGACATGGGGTTCGATCAGTGATGGCTGGGATTCAAAATAAAATAAACACCTTCAAAACAAGAGGATAGAAAAGGATCGACCCGGTATGGTCACCAAAACTGTAGCAAGGTTTTCGCCCTTGCTACATGCAAAAGCACCTCCCTTCCGTCAATGAGACGGAAGGGTAGAGTTCAATGGAAAAGAGCTAACTACAAATAAAAATATTCAGTAACATAAAGTAAACAAATTAAATACGAGTACACTAAATAATAAATAAAATGCAAGAATATTATACCCTTCTTTTGAAAATGGGCCACCATGCCCTAATCTTGGATATGGGTCACCTCTCCACAAGTTGTTTAGTACGGAGGGTGTCTCGACATACGGGATGAGAGATTGTGTGGCTATGGAATGATGGCTATATGGTGTGACTGTTTTGAGAATGATGGCTTCTTAACGTACTCATGGGAATAGAATAATGAAAAATGGATAAGAATCTTGTTGATGGAGACCTCCACTCTCTTTTTATAATGATGTTTTCTCTCTTTAGGATTTTGGAACCCTATTTAGGGTTTTAAGCCCTATTTAGGGGTTTTATCCTCTTTTGTGGTTTTTAGGTCTTTTTTGGGTTTTAAGCCCTTTTTGGGTTTTTGGTCCCTTTTTGGGTTTTTAAGCCCTTTTTTATGTTTTTTGTGTTTTTTGAGAGAGAACAATGGTAAACCATAGTTGTGGAGGTAAAAAATGAGGGGGAAATGGTAGAAACAATGTGTATGTATGTGGTTTAGGCCATGTAGAGCTAGTTGAGAAATTTTTTGCGTTAACATCACCACCAAACTACCATTGGCCCATCCAATTCCCAACAATGCAAGATAGTATCCTCCACCATCGAAAATGTCAATGGCATCAAAATACACATAATTTTTCATTGCTTTGAATTCAACAGAAAGGTGTGGAACTCACCTAGTTGGCATTACTCTGTCTTGGTTAGCCAGTCACAGCTGTATAGGGGACCAAGTCAAATTTGTGCTCCCCATCTCTTTCCATGTCTTCCTTGTTAGAATATTGACATTTGAGCCTAGATCCAAGATGACTGAATCTACCTCATAATCTTCAATCTAAATAATCGTGCACATATCTTTACCTTTCTTTTTATTATGTAAAGAGTTCACCGTAGACTCTTTCTATCCCTTGTGTTATATTTTTATCATTTAATCAATATCATCTAGCATCTTATCTGAGAGAATAACTTGCACAACAATAATCACAAGAGACAAGAGACACAAATATTTTTCATCGAGGAAACCATAAAGGAGAAAACCCCTCAACTTCCTTGGAGATAGAATGACCACCAATAGAAAAAGTTAAACCAAATAGAATAAAGATGATATTTGATAGTTGCTCTCTCTCTCACTTGTGAGAGCTAGTCCTCTCTCACTCATTCTCTATTGATGAGTGAGTGTGTGTCAAATAGAGAGTCTCACTCTCTCTAGTAGGGCTTTTGCCCTTGCTACAGGCAGGAATGGCTCCCTTCCATCTATAGGATAGACGAAAGGGTAGGGTTCTTGTGAGAACGGAAGAACAAAAATAAGCAAACAAAAAACGAAATGAAACCCATGCACACAAGGCTAGGGCTAATCTCCAAAACCCTGCATCAAACTATTAGAAAACCAAAAGACTTGTAAGCAATCAATGGAAACCTACAATAAAATGTTAAGCAATGAACCTTCAAACAAATAATGTAAGAAAACTACAATCTAACTAAGGAAAAACATGAGAAGACAAGTATACCTTCTCTGGTTGGAATGGTACACAATGCCCTAGCTTGGGAGAGCACCTCTCTTTGGAATGGGGAGCTATGGCTCAATCGAGGAATGGAGGAGAGGGAGGGTGAATGGCTTGAGAGGCAAATGGTCTCAAGGCACTCACATAGGCAGCATAATGATAGGGAGATGAGAAGTGATTTGAGAGTGGCCCCCACCCCTCTATTTATACTTTTTCTCAATATTTTTAGGGTTTTAAGCCCCTGGTTATGGCTTTAGCCCCCTTTTTTGGATTTTAGCCCCTTTCACCCAATCCTTAGCTCCTTTGGAGGTTTTAAGCTCCTTTGAGGGGTTTTATCCCCTTTTTGGAGGTTTTAGTCCCTATGGGAGCTAGTTTGGCTTTTTTTAGGGGTTTTTAAGCCCTTTTTCGTATTTTTAAGCCTTCTTGAGGGTGTGGGGGTCAAATGAGGGTTGTGCAAGGATGTCCTTGGGTGGTGTAGGTCATGTAGAGCTTAGTGAGGGATTTTTTGGGTTAACAAATTGCCCCCTGATGTGTGAGGGCAGGAGCTTATCGTATGGCCGATGGACATCATAGGATTTTCTTGCGGAGAGGTGGTGCTTCCTGGGCTGGGGCATGGTGGCTTTTGGTTTTTGTATTAATATGGTTCCCATCAATGGGTGAGATACANGATACAATACTGATCTAAAGAACTGCTACATTGGACCCATGGAATTCTCATGAAATGCTATATCTTCATGACTGATGGTCTGCTAGATCTAGAATGGTACATAGTTTACTGATGGAGAGTCAGAGTCTCTGTGGCACAAGTATGCTACATCAATCATAAATCTATGTAGAAGCATTGTTGGGGCTTCTGAAAACTGTCTCCAATGCAACCCAGAAATAATAAGGGACATGAACCTGTTGGGGTCCCTCAAATAGACTCATCAATTTGCTAGAGTCAGGTGACATCCAGAGTCTTCAACCAAATACTATACGAACCAATACCTTGTATGAATCTCAATGGTGCGATGATGTAGCTGGAGTCGAGCACATGAGAAACAACCATCCCAAGATGCACTAAGGACTCCTCTCAAGTGGTCCAAGGAAATCATCAATGAGATTAATGAAACCAGGATACAGGGACCTCTGGAATACATGTGTTGTCATCGATAGAGGGAGACCTTCCCCTAGTCAAGGCAATGACGTTTCCTTGACCAGAAGCATGAGAGAGATAACCGAAAGATGTGAGAGAATCTGAGGACTGACCCACTGAATGGAGGGGGGGGGGAGGAGTTGAACAGGGGTAGAGGGAGTGTAGTGGACTCAAACTTCCTTTGTACAGAGTATGACGATATGGAGGACCAGGCAACAAATGAAACTGAATCATGGGAAAGGGATCATAGCTGTAATACCATGAATGTAACTACAAATGGGAAATACTTGGGGAAGGTAGACACTTTTGATATTGATGGGATATAAGGAAGACACATCGTAGATTACTCTGAACAAAGGAGACCCAAAGTGGGAATGCTGCCAAACTGTTATCTATGGGGTGGAATCTAGAAACACTGTTGTGGTACGATCTCGTGGATTTTTGGCGAGCCCAAGAAAGTAAATGTTCGATGGTGCTTTCAATTTTAGAGAGTCTGAAAGCATGAAGAAGACTCCAGTGGGGGCTCTTTTTTTGTTGGTAGTCTCTTGTGCCCGAAAAAAGGATAAAAGTATACACAGGAGAGCTCTCCCATACTTTAGGGGATGAGAGACTTATTTACCGTTGGTAGTCCAGTCAGGCTGGGAAAGGTTAAACCTATACTGACTGGATGGTCATTCAGATACTTTTATGAGAATGAATGAAACCAAGTTTGCTTGTAAATATTTTCTTGATGAGAAGGATGGAAAAGAGCTTAACAACAACCCATGGTGAGCTTTTTTGTAAAGTTCAGCCCCTCTGCCTAAGAAAGCATAAAATGATGCAGAGGGGAATGGTCTTGGCTTGAATGTTCCAAGGTGGTCCTTTTCATTTGATGGTCTCCATAGTCCGCAAAAGGAGATAAATGAGAAAATGTAGATGCGCTTTCTATACTTTAACAAGCGGAAAAGGAAGCAGCTGCGCTCGACAATCTTTTCATTCTTTTAGGAGTCAGAAAAGAGCTTAAAAGAAACTCCAATATGGTCAACCGATTACAGTGGCATAGGTGGTGCCCCTATGTCAGGACAGTGGACAGTGGTCCAGAGGTCATCCATGTAGTATGGATGGAGTTGGTGGCTCTTAAAACTACCAATACATGCACGAGATAGATCATGATAGATGCACGCAAATAGAGGTGGCTCTCGGACAGTGGTCAGGAGAGCTGTGTGTTAGTTGTGGTGGACAAACTTGACTACATGTGATGTGAGTGCAAGTCCAGAGGCATTTATATACCAAATGCATGCAAATGAAATGATCCATCCTCTGGACGATGGTGTGAGGATATACATGAGGTGCGGTGGATGGATTAGATAACTACATGCTAAAATAAAATGATGTGCCTTTCAGGTGGTGGCCCAAGAACCCGCATGAGTGGCGGTAGGCAAATGTGATGCAAGTACAAGTCCGAAGACACTTGTATCACAATGATGTGTCTTGTAAATCGACGTAACTTCTGGGAAGTGATCCTGAAAATTACTTGTGAGACATGAGATTATGGTCTCATAAGAAGATAGAAATTGGAGTCCAGAGGTGTGAGAGGTGTCTCGAATAGGTTTTGGGTGACTTTGGATTAGCAGCTAATGGTGCTGCCCCTAACTTGTGGTAAAAAATTGAAAAACAAGAAAGTAAAACCAAGTGACTCATTGGTGATGTTAAGCATAAAATATCTTGAGGTAGAGCTCGTTGCGGGGGTTCTCCAAGAGTTGTCCATCAGATTCAATAAGGGTGTATGACCCTTTTTCAAGCAAACAGTGGATGATGTATGGACTGTACCACATTGACTCGAACTTTCCTTTTCCCAACTTGTCATTGGGTTGGTCATAGACCATAACCATATCTCCTTCACTAAAGGTGTGAGGGTGGACATGGGATTCATAATGGGCCTTTGATCATGTTTTGGCTGCTTTGATGGCCTCGAGGGCAGCTCGGTGGTCTTCTATGGTTTGCTCAAGTTGGAGGAGTCATTCTTCCAAAGGTGAAGTATCGGGGAGGAGTTCTACCACGAGGAGGAGGGACGGGATATGGCACTCTATAGGGAGTACTGATTCAACACCATGTACTAGGTGGAAAGGGGTGAAACTGGTTGCAGTTTTTTTGGATGTGCGATAGGCCCATAGGGCGGAGAACATCATGTGATGCCAATTGGTTTTATCATTTCCTACTATCCTTTGGGGCATTGTTTTAATGATTTTGTTGACTGCTTCAACTTCGTCATTTCCCTGGGGGTAGTAGGAAGATGAGTACTGGTGCTCGAATTTCAACATGGTTGAAAGCTCAGTCCAAACAACATCTTCAAAGTGTTTACCATGGTCTGAGGACAACCGTTTAAGAACACCAAATCATGAAATAACATGGTTAAAGAAGAAACGTGTTGTCGTTTTGCTTTTGCAATCAAATGTGGGCATGGCCTCGGCCCACTTAGTGAAATAATCAACTGCCATAATGATGTATTTATGACCGTTGGCCGAGGTAGGGTTGATTGTCATGAAGTCAATTTCCCATTTGCAAAAGGGACCGACTATGACGACGGGGTGTAATGGTGCAGGGGGGGTTCTTGCCTTTCAGGTAAAGAGCTGGTAGTTGTGACAATGTTTGACTACCTCTATGCAATCAGCAAAGATGGAAGGCCAGAAGTAGCCGGCACGTAGAATCTTTTGGGCGGTTGCCAGATCTAAAAGGTGGCCACTACAGGCTCCACTATGACAGTCGTTGAGGATGGTCTTGGCCTCATCATGGGTGAGGCAATGACGTAGGATGGTATCAATGCCTCGATGATATAGAACGTCTCCAATCTGTAGGTGGAAAATGGCTTGATGTCGAATGCGTCACCTGTCCTCACGGTTTAAGTGTGCTACGAACTTCTGTGTTCCTAAATATAGAAGGATGTCCCCATACCATGGGTCCTCCATGGATATGACGAATAGGAAATCATCAGGGAGATCATCCTTGGGTGGTGACGAAACGGTTAATGGGGGAATATCGGTCATGAATGTGGCCAGTGCAAGTGCCTTTGTGCTTTTTGGGGAAATGAATTGTAAGTCGAATTCATGGAGGACGACTACCCACTTAGCCGCATGACCTTGTAGAAGGAAACGACTTAAGAGGTACCGCATTGGGTTTGAATCAGCCACTACATGAGTATGGTTTGCAATGATGTAGTGGTGTAACTTCTAAGCCGATAAGACAATGGTGAGGGCCAATTTCTCCTCAGGTGAATATCATAGTGGGGGACCTATCAGCTTCTGACTGATGTAATAAATCACGTGCTCATGGTGAGCATCGCCTTCTTGGACCAAGACTCCAGCAATGGAATTGTCCGAGGCCGACACATAGAGAATGAAGTCTCGGGTGAATTGTGGTGCTAAGAGTAATGGTGCAGAAGCCAGGGCTTGCTTGAGTGCATCAAATGATTATTGTGCTTGTTAATCCCAAACAAAGGGGATTTTTGAGCGGAGCAGGTGAATGAATCGATGGGATTTTGTTGCATACTCTGGTACAAAGCGGTGAAGGAAGTTGGCCTTTCCTTGGAGGCTCTGTAGTTGGTGCCGAGTTTTTGGTGAAGGAAGATCAAGGATAGCCTGAACCTTGAGA
This sequence comes from Pseudotsuga menziesii, assembly GCA_001517045.1. NCBI lineage: Eukaryota > Viridiplantae > Streptophyta > Pinopsida > Pinales > Pinaceae > Pseudotsuga > Pseudotsuga menziesii. The sequence goes on from LPNX010127324.1 coordinate 21,023, forward strand.
GGGTCTACCGTTATCCCTTTATGAGATACGATGAACCCGAGTAGATGGCCTACTGGGATACAAAAAATTAATTTTAGGGGATTAAGGCAAATTTTGTACTTGCAACATCGTAAAAAGACTTGCCCCAAGTCATCTATATGTTGTGCTCATTTTGGTGATCGAGTGCTAAGGTCATCCAAGTAGACCAAGATGATGTGGATTAGGTCATGGAAACAATAAGTCATGGCACACTGGAAGGTGTCTCTAGCATTATTTTGACCAAAGGGAATTACTCAATAGGTGAATGTGCCCCACGGGGTTGTGAACGCAGTCTTGTAATGATGTTCTTTCCGGATCTAGATTTGGTTTTATCCAAAAAAACCATCCATGAAGGAAATTACCTCATGTCCAGCACATGCATCTATAATCTGATCGATGAAGGGTGTTTGGAAGTTGTCTTTGGGACATGCCCCATTTAGATCATGGAAGTCTATGCAAATGTGAATGGTACCCTGCTTTTTATTCATGGGAACAAGATTAAAAACCCAAGTGGTGTATGCAATGGGGTAAATGAAGCTGGATATGTGCAGCTTCTCGATTTCAGCTTTGACTGCAGCAGATTCGGAGGGATGGATGGGCTGTTGATTTTGGTGCACGAGGGCCGCATCAGGCCATGTGTCAATGTGGTGTTCCAATATGGATGGATCCAACCTGGGAATCTGAGTGTAATACTAGGCAAAGATGTCACAAAATTCTTGGAAGAGGGCTTTGTAGGCAGCAACTTCTTTCGGGGAGCAGGATGCCCCCAGCATGATTTCTTCAACAACCTCAGGATTGGTTGAGATGTTGATTTTGATGGTTGGCGATATGTTGGCCATTTTCCCTTCTTGGAAGGCGTCTGGTGCCAGAATGAGATTTTTGAACCAATTGACTTTCCCATGAATGAAATCTTTGGTTTCCATGGAAAACTGGTCAGATTGCGAGACAAGTTCTTCGAGGAGGAAGAACGAGCGATGGTGCATGTCATCCAATGGATATTCTGGGGTGGTTAAGGCTTCAAGTATCTCCTCATCATTGCAGAAGCATTGAAGAGATAGGTCTGATGGACCATCAGTGATGGTGGAGACAAGAGGGTCTGTAGAACTGGACATCATGTAAATGGACATGGTGTCTGAAGAAGGAGGTGGGGGGTGAACTTCTTCGATCCAAGTGATCTTAGATTCAAAAGAATGTTGTCGAAGATTGGCTAGAGCCATTTAGAACTTGGAAAAGTCTTGGTAGTAGTGAGAATAGTGTCCATATAATTTGCAGAGGGCGCGAGCATGGTTTTTTCTTAATGACTTGTTTCTCACTATTGGTCCGCTTGGGAGTTCAACCACGAGGAGGTTTTCCATTGTATCCATGGCATCCAAATGCGCACAGATTATGGGGATATCAGGGTGGTTTTGGGTTGGATGGCACTGTTCTTCACAAATGGCACAAGGCAGGATCTGTTGGGGTTCAACGATAGCTTTCGTGTTTTTTCCCCTGGCCCTTTTTGGGTGGGGCGATGTGGGTGCGGTTGCGGTGGTTGTTTTTGTGGGCCGGGTGGAGGATGAGATTCGACCACAATGGGTTGCACGGGGGTTAAGAATACCTGGCGCATTGGTGGTTGGGTCAGTGGATCAAGGTACCACATGGGAATTCCCAATGTAAAATTGGGTAAGTTTTAGGTAGCCATTACTGGCTTGCTCATGACACCAGGCAGGGGAAAGAGGAAGGGAATTATGTGGACTGGGGAGGATCCCAGATAACTCCATGATGGTTGTGTGTGGGGATGAGGTTGTGGTGGTGGCTACGCAAAATGCTGCAGCTGCAATCGATGTTGTGGCTATTGATGGTGTTGCAGCTGCGGATGGGGCTGTGGTTGTGGTTGATGTTTGGGTGTAGTAGTGCTAGATGAAATCATGTACAAATCCGTAGTCTCATTTGGTGTCGGCGGTGGTGACACTAAGGGGAAAGGAATCATCATGGTGGTATCGGCAAAAAACCCAGGACCGACATTCAACAATGGGGAGGCTGGTATGTTTTCAACCATGGTGTTTACCGCAAGGATAATATTGGTGGGTGCGGCTAGCCCTTGCAGATTCTGAATGGACACCGGGATTTGGAAGGTAATGGTTGATGGCATTTTTGGTTCTCCATTCTCCATGTCGAATGTGATCAACTTGGATTCAGAGGGGTCTATAGCACTAAGGGCTGCTAGTAAGGCTTTCCACTATATTAGCCAATTTTTGAGTACCTCAAGAGCAGACATGGTGGTAGGTGTTTGGGCCAAATAATCCACAATGTTGTAGCTTACAGTAGCTCTAGCCGTGATGTTGTTGGAAACCTGTCGTATGCGAGGGCGTGGAGAGAAAGGGGGTAGCTGAAGAGGTGCATTGGTTGTTTTAGACGTAGATGTTGTTGATGTGTCAGTGGGTTCGGTGTTGGTTCCGTACTGATTTCGTCCGGTCTGTAAATTGACCTCTTCAGTTGTCATGGCTAGCAAGTGGTGAACACCTGTTTCTTCTGTCAGAGGTTCCCACAGGGCATTGGGATTGGACTTGGGAGCGGGTGAAGTTGCTACAAGTACTTGGACTGGCAATGGGTTTTGCAGGACCATGGGTGGAGGCCCTGGTGGTGTCGGGTTGGGTTGATCTTGGGATGCTGTATTGGTAGCATGTTGAACCTCATTGTGAATGGCTTGATTGGCGTGAACTATGAAGGGGCATTCGTGTGCATAGTGCCCGTAGACCTCACACAACTTGCATGGTTGAGTTGTGCACAACAGAGCGTTGCGTCTAGGTGCGTTTGGTTGTTGAGAATTTTGGGCTGGCCAGTTTTCCCCTACATTGTTGGGAGGGTTTGGTTGTTGACCTCCTCCCCACAGTTGATTATTTCCTTGGTTTCGGGCTCGATTATTTCTTGCTTGCCCTTGTTGGTTATTTGGGGATGGCTGGTTAGGACAACTTTGTTGTGCAAACACCTATCCTAAAGGTGTTGGGAGAGTAGGGGCAGGGGCTTGAACGGCTTGCACTGGTGGTGCATAGTAAACTTGGGTGAGTGTAGGTGCCACAAATGTGGGCATTTGTCCCGCATATTGTTGTGCCAGCCAAGCCAATGCATGGGCCTGCTATGGTGGCATAGGTTGTGTATAAGAAGTTGTGGCTCTAGACTGGGACATCATTCTTGCATAGTCCGGAGTTTGGTTTTGGTAGGAAACACTGGGGGTGTTGCTTTGTTGTGGTGGTACTGTAGGTGGTGTCGGATGGTGTTGTGGTTAGTGGGAGACAGAACCTATGATGCCATCTGCGACATGGGATGCCCTCGGTGCATCCTGATAAGAGGTGCATGCACAGGGAGCATCTAGAATGATAGTGTAAAGGTATCCAGACTATGCATAGATCAGATCAAACTGTTGGGCTTTCAAGATGGCCTCCTCTTAGGATTGGGGATGTTCGGATGTGATGTCCTTCGCTATAGGTGGTAGCAAATTTTTCAAGAACCAATTCAGGAAGATCCTGTCATCAAGTTGAATCTTGTACAAACTACGACATCACCGCCACTCATGGATGTGGTTGTTTATGTGGGTCACAGTATTTTGGTGGCTAGATAACAATATCTCCACCCCTTCATCGTATCTAAACAGGAGTTGGAAATATTATAGGAACATGAAAGCCAAGGAGTTAAAATATGGGTACTTGGCTTGTGGTAGCTCAATGTACCACTTGGCTGCAACACTTGTGAGGGTGCCTTGGAAGAGTCTGAGCTTGATCAAATCATCTACAATGTTATTTGATGAGCACCATAGGTGAAACGTCATGATGTGGTTTTGGGGGCAATCCCCTGCCTTCCCTTCAAACTTGGGAATATCTGAGGGAAGTTTGGTTGGCATGGGAGGCCAAAAAGTTTGATGGCGGATAGGGTCATTTGTTAACCGAGCCAATTCAGGCAGGTTGAGACATACCATGAAAGGAAGGTTTGACCCAAGGTTGATGTGAGATGGGGGAGAAATGGTGGTGGGGTTTGTAGGGACATGATGCACTTGCATAACTGGGGGTAATTGTGGCACCGTTGTGGACGAGCCACTACCTCAAAGTATGGTAAGTGGCATAGTGAGAGCGGAAGGGCCATTACCCCCATGTGTGACAGGAGGGGCAGTGTAGGTAGAAGGGCCACTACCCGCAGGCATGCCAAGTGGGACAGTGTGGGTGGAAGGGACACTGCCCCCATGTATGAAGGGAGGGATAGTGTAGGTGGATGGGATATTGCCCCCCGTTGTGACAGGTGGGACAAATTAACTAGTCACTATGGGTGATGCTAGCTGACTTATGATGGTTTGCTTGACCATCTTGGGGCCACCAACAGGGATGTTGGTGGTTGTGTGGGGTGTGGACATGGGTCCACTACCAATCACTAAGCCGAAAAATGGATCCGGGTTTGCACCAACCATGGGGCTAGATGGTGCAGTATGTAGGTCTAGCTCAGATTGGTATTTCTCGAGTCTAAATCAGAGGATCTGTGGCCTTCTGATGGTATAGAGGGTCGTCGAGAATTGTCTCGGTGATGTTGGTTCAAGAACCCAAACTGTGGTGGATCGCCTCTCAAGTGTGAGGAAGAACATGGTGGATCAATAGTGTCTGATTTGTATGTCAAGTGGTGAAATATGGTAATGATTTTTGGACCCCGGTTTGAATGGCTTCCTATTGGCTTCAGGTGGTCACTCGGCCATCAAGATTTCCAAAAGAAAGCACTTGGATTTTTCCTCATGGGAATGCTAGTCAATCGGTGAGGGTCATTGCCTGTTTCGCTTGGCAATTCCTCTCAGTGGCCAGCTAATTTGGGGTTCCCATGGTACTCCTCACAATGAGTTTCTGGGCTGAGCCCAAGTACTTCCCATGGTTAAGGTAGTTAGAGACTTATCAAAGACTCCAGATGGTTGAATTAGTGTAAATTATAAGTTTTAATGGCTAGCTCAGCATCATGAACTGAGTTTGGTTGTTTTATATGGTATGGTTTGTGTGTATGTAGTTTATCTTTTTGTTCCACTTAGTGGCTGCTTGTATGGTTTATGAATAGGTCACAGATATTGTATTCCAGAACTTATAATGTGAATAGATTGTTTAACATAGCAGTAAATTGTAAACAGAAATTTGAATGCATGCCATACTTGAATCTGAATCTAAACCTGACTAGGTGACTGCCTTACACTTGTATTTCTCTTCAACCAAGAAAGAGTGTTGGGCTCTACACACAATGGAACTAATCCCATCTGTGGGTCCTCAGGTCACTCTCCAGATGCAAGGTCAGTCAACAGGGAGGACACAAATTCCATGAAACCCCCAGCGGTCTCCACCCCCTCTACCTTCCAAGTCACCCATTTTTAGTGGTTTCAAAAAATGACAACTGAAGTGCCTATTACTATATGAGCTTCACCCTTTGTCTTATCCTAGAATACCTTGAAGGGTGATGACTAGGTAGAGGAGGAAGGGCTAGGAAAGGTTTAATTTTAAGAATTGAAAGCTATAGTAATTTTTTATTCAAGCTTTAAACATATTCATTTACCATTTAACCATTTAATTTGATAGTGATTTACACATGTTGTAATGAAATAAACTAATACTGAAATGAAATAATCATAGATTTGATGGACAGAGGCAGCTGAGTCACATTGATAGTCCCAATAACTTTTGAATCCGAATCTAAGAGACAGATCGCTCTTTCTGGGGGAAATGTGGCGAGGGGGTCACCAAACTTTTCCCAAAATAGGGGAGGGGGTCACTCAGAACCTATAGATAGAAGCAATCTAATTTTTGGGTTGAAGTCACGCCTTTCAGGCCTGAATGAGAAACCTGGTCGCACCTTTCATCCCAATAAAAGTGACCTGATCCGAAAGATGAAAAACAATTTTTCCTGAGTCAGGTCCGACTGACAGTAACCTGTACTGTGGCCGAATGGGCTCGGCTTAGCCTTAAGGAGGCTCAACCGTAACTAAAAATACAGGAAAAGATAGATCTAAACTAGATTGAGCAGAAAAATAAAACTAAAATGCAGAAATAAAACCCATGGATCCTGTGGGATCGACCTGGTATGGTCGCCAATTCTGTAGTAGGGCTTTCGCCCTTGCTATAGGTAGGAATGACTCCCTTTCATCTATAGGACAGAAGGGTAGGGTTCATGTGAGAATGGAATAATAGAAAGAAAAAAACAAAAAATGAAATGAAACCCCTGCACACAAGGTTAGGGATAAGCTATATAACCCTGCATCAAACTGTTAGAAAACCAAACGTCCTACAAGCAATCAATGGAAACCTGCAAGAAAATGTTAAGCAATAAACCTGCAAACAAATAATGTTAGAAAACTACAATGTAACTAAGCAAAAACATGAAAATACAAGTATACATTCTCTAGTTGGAATGGGCCACCATGCCCTAGCCCGGGAGAGCACCTCTCTTAGGAATGGGGAGCTATGGCTCAATGGAGGAATGGAGGAGAGTGAGGGTGAATGGATTGAGAGGAAAATGGTCTCAAGGAACTCACATGGGTAGTGTAACAATAGGGAGATGAGAAGTGATTTGAGAGTAACCCCCACCCCTCTATTTATACATTTTCTCAATATTTTCAGGGTTTTAAGCCCCTGGTTGGGGATTTAGCCCCTTTTTGGGATTTTAGCCCCTTTCACCAATCCTTAGCTCCTTTGGGGGTTTTAAGCTCCTTTGAGGGATTTTATCCCCTTTTTGGAGGTTTTAGCCCCTATAAGAGCTAGTTTGGCTCTTTTTAAGGGTTTTTAAGCCCCTTTTCATATTTTTAAGCCTTCTTGAGGGTGAGGAGGTCAAATGAGGGTCATGCAAGGATGTATTCGGGTGGTGTAGGTCATGTAGAGCTTGGTGGGGGATTTTTTGGGTTAACACTCTCTATTTATACCTAATTTCCACTTGAATTCTTCCCTACAGGGCTGAATTCTCTAGGAGAGTCTAATAACCCCAATACAACTTAAATTTGGGTTCTAATGCCCCAACATACAATGGAGGGTTAACCTCAATGACTTTACATGACTTAATTATATTAATGACTCTCCCAATCGGAGTAACAAACATCTCTGTCGGGGTACAATAAAATACAATATGAAATATACAAGTGAATACATTCTGAAGTTACAAATACATCAACACTCCCTCTTAACTAGGAAGGTATTCTCTTGACGCAGTTCATTAGCACAATTATTCATCACTGGATCGTCATCGTCACTGCTACTACTATCTCAAGTAAATGGTGTTATTTCTCAAATATAATCGTCATAGGAAGTTCTACAAATCCAACCCTTTTTAGTGTTGGATGTAGGCCTAGTCTCCATGTAGGTACTCATCATCTCTGTGAGAAATCTATCAAGTAGGTACATCCCAGGACGTATTATATGCCTCTTACAAAACCTATAAGATCTCACAGGACTAATTATATGCCACTGCAAAACATAAAGGAGCATCCCAAGACTAATTACATTCCTTGAAACACCTATGTACCCTACTATTACCTCACCATCTTCAGATCATCGCATCGTCACATGGAGCACAACCCAGATACACATAAAACAATAATTACATTTAATGACCATGGGAGAACTTAGCTTGCCACCATGTTGGGAAGGCTCCAACACTTACATCAACGACCATGGGAGTACCTATCATGTCACAATGTCAGAAAGGCTCCAACACTTACATCAATGACCATGGGAGGACCAGCCTGCCACCATGTTGGAAAGGCTTGAGTGCTTACATCAACTACCATGGGAGAACTAGCCTACCACCATGTCGAAAAGGCTCTAGCACTTACATCAATGACCATGGGAGGACCAGCCTACCACAATGTCGAAAAGGCTCCAGCACTTACATCAATGACCATAGGAGGACCAGCCTACCACCATGTCAAAAAGACTCTAGCAATTACATCAACGACCATGGGAGGACCAGCCTACCACCATGTCAGAAAGGATCCAACACTTACATCAATGACCATGGGAGGACCATCCTACCACCATGTCAAAAAGGCTCATGTGTATCTACGTCTTTTGGACTCATCACTTCCCCTTGGAAGGAACCTCGATCTAAATAACACCAATATTCTCTTTGAAGTACTCAAACTTCACTCTGGCTAATGGCTTGGTCAATACATCATCTATCTGCTCATCCGTCACAACATAATGGAGCTTCACTGCTCCTCTCTGCACCATATCCCTGATATAGTGATACTTGATATGGATATTCTTTTACTTGTCATGGAACACCGGGTTCTCAGACAACTTCACACAACTCTGGTTTTTTCAATATATACAAGTAGCATCCAACTGGATATCAAAAAATCAAATAGTAGCTTCCTCAGCCATACTGCCTCACAACTAGCCAAAGAAGATACAGCATACTATGTTTAGGTTGTACTATGTGCCACACGGGACTGATTCCTGCTAAACCAAGAGGTCACACCTGATCCCATACTAAAGCAGCACCCCAAAGTGCTCTTCCTATCAATGGAACTACCTGCCCAATCTGAATCAACATAACCTTCCATGTTCAATCTTCTGATTTGCATCATATTTGAGCCCATAATCAACTGTACCCTTCAGGTACCTTATAATATGCTTTGCAACAATCAGGTGTACATGTCTCGGATCCATTAGGAACTGGCTCAATGTGTTCACAACAAAGAAAATATCTGGTCTCATATTCATCAGGTACATCAAGGATCCAATCATATGATGATACATCATGGCATCAACCAACTATGATGAAGCATCACTCAATAGCTTCAGGTTTGATGCCATAGGTGTGGCCATGGCCTTGCATCCCATCATCTTGAACCTCTTCAACATCTCCACTGCCTAATTCCCTTGTCCAAGGAGGATTCCATCCACACTCTACCACACCTCCATGCCTAGAAAGAAGTGCATCATACCCAAGTCCTTCATCTCAAACTCGACAACAAGCTTCCTCTTCGTGTCAACAATCAACCCATCCTCACCTGTCACAAACAAGTAATCTACATACAGTAGGAGTATCACTGTGTTTCCTTCCTCAACCTTCTAGCAAAAGTTGGAATCCGCCTTACTCTTGGTAAAGCCTAAACTAGTCAGGAAGCTGTCAATCCTACTGTACCATGTCCTAGGTGCTTGTTTCAAACCGTACAAGGCCTTCTTCAATTTTCACACATGAGTCTCCCTATCATGTGTCTCAAATCCTAGTGGCTACTCCACATACACTATCACATGCTCCAATTTGCAAAAACAATTTAATGTTATTTGAGGAACATTGTGTTATATTTTATGCTAAGTTGTAATTGATGACCAAGTGGGGTCAAGAATAATTAATATAATTCAGAATATTTTATTTATAAATAAATAAATAATGAGACAACAGCTTAAGGAAGTTGTTAAAAGAGTGTTTACTGGTCACTTGGTGGAGGAGACTGGGTGGAGAGTACATTGACAAGTGGCAACATCCTCAAACTACTTCCAACTGTTGCAAGTGGCAACTTCCCTATATTTGTGGTCATGATTCCCAAGAAAGTGGAATTGGAGCAGGTGGCTCATTAAATGAAAACTGACCTAGACTACCTAGGCATATCTATAAAATTTCCCATTGAATATAGCTGAGGCTGCTCATTTCTAAGAGGTGATCATTCAGAGTGAATGAATTTACTCAAGAGAAATTTAATGCAGGGGATTACTAAAGTGAGTTTGAGAGGTTAACTGCTGAGACTAAACATATTGCAACTTTTAGGCTGAATTTCTTACTGCTATGAGAAGATTTGAATTACCGAGGTAATTGGACGAGTCAGGTGACAAAAGGTCTTAAGGTTATATTCTCCACCCACTACTCTACCAGGAGGACCAGGAACAGGCTCGGGGGTCCTGAGGAAGAGTTGTCTGAGCGTTCTCCAGGGGTAGCTTGGGAGGAATATCCTCCTTAAGCTTTTGTCATCTTATCATTGACAGGTTCTATTTGTCTTCATGTTATTATATTTATTTACCGTCTTCAGTAAAATGTTTACTAGTTTTTAACTACAGGAATGTTAGTATTTAATTAGGGTTTGTGAAGAAAGGAGTAACTCTATAATGTTAGACTTGGTAATTTGCAGTTTATGTTAGAAATAGTAATAAATATGTAAAATGAGAAACAAATAGAATTATAATTTCCATACTGTATTTTTCCACGCCTGGCTCAGGCAGTACTCTAGTATAGCTGGGTGTTTAGGTGAATATGATGATTCTTTTCACTTGAATGAAAATTGTAACTACATTTTACTTTAGTTTGCTTATGATTTCTACTGTAAAGAAGTAGTAAATAATGTCTGCATTAAATGTATTTACTACATATAAAAACTAAAAGATAGGTATGTAAAAACATTCAGTAATCATATTACTTACAGAACTATTCTAATATTAGTATTATTTAAAAACATAGAACTTACAGTTTAATAAATAAACATAAGTATAGTAAAACATGCTATCATCTAAGAACCAGGTAAAGATAAATTTTAAAACATTTTTATAACATTTGATTTTCAGATGCTATTTGTCTCTGATTTTATACAGAAGTCTCTACAGTAACTTAAATACACTACTTAGATTTTGAAAGATAAATATATCATATTCACAAGTATGCAGTAATAAACCCTAATCCTTCTTAGCTGAGAATTAAAAACAAGCTATAAAAATCATTAAGGAAAATATTAAATAAACAGAGCTAATAATTACTAAGTATAAATAATGCTATTATTGAACTGTAGGGTTTACTTATTAATTAACCCTTTTGAGCCAAAAACAGAGTTAAATATTACTCTTAAACATAGTAAAATGTCCCATAAACTTTGCACTGGAATCCTTATAATACAAGATAATAATTAAAATATTACATAAACAACTTCTTGAAAAACAGAATTAAATAATCAAATATTACATAAACAATTTACAAGAACAAAATCAAATAATAAGGAATGGATTACATCCTTTAGAATTAAAAGGTCGAGGCTCAGGCCTGTTAACAAAACTGAACTATACCAAATATATATATTTATATCAAACAATAACCATAATTTACAAACAGGAGAAAAATTTTGTTTTCATTTACAATCCTAACTGTTTCATAGTCTTTCTTCACCTAGTAAAATCTATTGTAAAAATTAAAATAAACTAGACAGAGGTTGACAGCCTCATTGAGTTTAGAGTTGAGCTCTATCATTTTAAAATGAAAGCAATTACATTACTCAGACGATAAGGCTGAATACACAAAATAAAAACCAATTTCCCTAACGGCTTCCAGAGCCTTCTTCACCCCTGCACAAAGTACCCTTTAAGGGTTTCTAAAACTTTTGCATTAACAAACAAGCTTTGAAACTTAAGCTAACAGAGAATCGAGGCCGTGCCTTTCAACCGCAAGAACCAACTTCCAACAACCACAACGTCATGCAGGAAGAAACCCTCGTTGGAACTGGGGCTTACCAGTTTATATGCTCATGTAAAACTGAAGGGTGAGCTCACTTTCACCTACAATGTTGGAACCGGGAGCAAAGACCTTCAAGATTTAAACCGTATCATTATAAATAATTTTTTTGCTTAAAATTTGTAAAAATCCTCGTAAGAAAACTAATTTTAAGACCGAGTTAAGGTTAAGTCTTTACCTGTTGTAAATTGGAGTTGAAGCTAAGGAGAGATGGCCACAGGAGGTCGTATTGGCACCATGCCAAAAGGCAAGAAGCCTTGAAGTCACCTCTACGAAGGAAAAAGCAAGAAAATCGACTCAACCAGATGAAGACAAAAGCTATGAGTGTTTAGTTGTAGGTTAAAGTCAAGCACGTCCTTCGAGCCACAAAGAAAATCCAATACACACTCTCGGTGTAACTTTTCAACACTCACAAAGACCAAAACCATTAACGATTTCTCCCAATAGTCACAGCATAGAAATTGCAGGTGCAATGCCAAATGTTTGAAGGTGGTTACAGGCCTCTCATGGCCGCGAGCTCTCAGCTCAACCAAAACGAAGGAGGAACTCTTGCTACACAAAGCAAATGAGTAGGGTTTCAAGGTTTTAAGTCAACCCTCGAGTGGATGTAACCTATCCACGTTTCCTTCCAAATATTTCTCCAAGCATGGGTTGAAACCTATAGTCAGCATTGCATCAAACAATTTACAATGATCATTTCAAAACTATACAACATATGATTTCCATCATTTTATTTCATCATAGTGGTTTGATACTTTGGTATTCTACCTTAGGTTAAAACTTGGATACTCTTGTTATCCTAGAAATTCTCCATGTTATTCAAACAAGCCAATTAGATTGTGTATTATTTGAAATAGTAAAAGAGTTATGAGAAGGACATATTATAACTTATGACCATAGTAAAAAGAAAAGCCATGAACTTTTGAAAAACTTAGTCGTTATGTTGTTTGTTGAAGGAGGGTTTGAGAAACTAAAGACTAAAAAGGTTGGAGAACCCTGATAAAATTCTAACAACTCTTAAATAAAATTATAATTGAAAACATAGGTAACTTGATCATTCATTAAGAGAAGGACGTCTATTGAGTCTTGAAGTGAGAATAGCTGTGAGATCACTAAACAGTTTGAAGTGAACTTAAGCCCAAAACCATGAGCTCTATTCTCTCTATGGAAATTTATAAATAACAAGTACTATAAACACAAGAAAATAGAACCATGTTCTTTAGATTTGTAGATAATAATCTTCATACGATTGAAGGAACTTTGATAAGTATTTTCTCTTGCAATTTAAACCCTTGTTTATGTTTTTGATAGAAATTCATTATGGTGTTAGTTATAAATACAACTATGGATTTATAACAACGGAAACAGAATTGACATTACCTCCTTAAAGACAAGCAACATATTTAAATCTTTTCTAAAACTAGCATCTTATCATGCTAGGGAAGTAGTTTCTTGACGTAATTTTAAATAACACCTACTAGATCTTACGCTTACCTGCTAAACTTGTAAGGAACCAGCAGTCCAGTTGAGTTAGCAGAATGCTAATTAAGCCCCGATATCATACAAGAATTCTTACCTACTTGACAAAAGTTAATCATTAGTATATCTAGCAGCAACAAAATGCAAGTCCTTTTCTAACTCTAATAGAAATAAAGCTATTAAGTCTTTAATAGTACTAACACAAGTGTTTAAGATTACATCCATTAGTTTACAGGTTCTTTTAAAGAAGCAATCTCATGTTCTTTTATAAACTGTTTCATTTTCCGCTAACCATTAGTAGTTACTTAGCTGCGACTTTAGACATTTTATGTCACTTTAAAAATTTTATATTTTTACAAATTTTTGGGTTATTACATGTGGTATCAGAGCATAAGGTTCAAACACTAGGAATTAATGAAGCTCAACTCGATTATGTGGAACGGTAAATTCAAATAAATATGTTGATGTTGTTTTCTTTGAATGATACACATAAAGAAAATTGTTTCTAAGTTAATGACAGGTATGGATAGATTGGAAGAATATGCGAATGAGGAATCTCCTTACACTGAACGAGATAATATTCAAAAAGAACCTATACAAGAAGATATAACCAATCATTCCTCTCAACTACTACAAATAGTTAAAGAATTAAAATCAGATATGGAATCAGTTAAGAAATAAAATGAGAGGATTCTTAGAGATCAAGAGGAGCTAAATCAGATCTTAATAGAAAGATTTCATACTGAGGGAAAGAGTAAAAGAACTTAGTCTAAAGATATAGGTTATCAGCATAAGTATAAGAAGACTAAACAAGTTAAAAACGAAAGTAGCTCATCTTCAGAAGTATATGGTGATTTATATAAACAAAACTCTCATTATACTAGTGACAGTAGTGAAGATAACCACCATACTAGGAAAAGAAAATATAAACCTTATGAAGAAATCTCTGGGGAGTTCAAGAAGATCAAGCCGCCAACATTTAATGGAGAAACTGAAAAGGGGGAAGAAGCAGAATCTTGGCTATCTGGGATGAAGAAATACTTCCAAATTTATAACTATTCTAATCAACTAAAGGCCAGGATGGCTATTTATAATCTTATGGGAAAAGCTGATATATGGTGGCAGGACTTAAAAACAGTAAAAGGTATAAGAGAGAAAAACATAAATTAGAGCACATTCAAGAGATATTTCAAAAGAAAATTTTTATCTGAACAGTACAATGAGGAAAGGGCTAAGGAATTCTATGAGTTAAAACTGGGTACAATGAATATGAAAGAACTGAATAGTAAATTTCTAATTCTGGTCAGGTATGTGCCATACATTGTGGATGAGAAACCTAAGGTACAGTGGTTTCTCAGTTGTTTACCTTATCATATAAAGGACAGGATTAAGTATGACAATACAAAAACTCTAGAAGAAGCAATGAGAAAAGTGAATTTATGTTATGAAGAGAATCGTAAAAAGGAGAGTATGGCCAACTGGAAGGACAAAAGGAATAATAACTTTGAACAAAAGAAGAAAGAGTTTGTACCTAATCGTAATTCTAAAAATAATAGAACCATAAATTTTCCTAATAAGAATTTCCAAGGGAATAAAAGCAATTCACAGACCAATGAGAATAATCAAAGGAATAAATAATCTACTAACAACCACAGTAACTATACAAAGAACTTTGAATGAAAGGAACCCATAAAGTGTTGGGAATGCAATGGTCTGCATTATGCATCAGTCTGCCCCAATCAGAAGAAGACTGTTACCAACATCCACACAATACATGAGGAGATGACTGTTGGTGATCTAGCGAGGACAATGCCTAGGATCAATGCAGCATTAGAGAATCGGCAAATAGACTATCAAACTTCCATGGTGGAAGTGGAAGGTAATATAAATCAAATACCTATATCTATTTTAATTGATATAGGAGCTAGTTTAAGTTATATTTCTCCTAATTTGGTAGAAAAGTGTAAACTTCCAGTTGAAAAGTTTGCAAGTTCTTGGTTAGTTCAGTTAGCTACTAGTGCAAAGAGAAAGGTAATTAGCTTTGTAAAGAATTGTGTAGTAACTATGGATCAATTTGAAACTTTTTTTAAACTCAATGTATTACCTTTAGGTTAATATGATATATTAATTGGTATGGATTGGTTAGAGCAACATATGGTGGTATTGAATTGCTTTGATAAAACCTTTACTTGCATAAATAACGATGGAAAGTTAATAACTGTCCCTGCGAAAATAGCTGTAAGGCATATCTCTACTCTACAGCTTAAAAGATCAGTTAGCAAAGGTTGTAAGGCTTATGTAGTAACAGTAATCGATGAAGAAAACATGAAAAACGTAGATAAATTAAAATTAGAAGATATACCAATTCTAAAGGAATATTCAGATGTATTTCCAGAAGAAATTCTGGTACTGCCTTTGAAATGGGAATTAGATTTTACTATTGAGCCGGTACTTGGTACAGTGCCCAGCTCAAAATCCCCTTATCGGATGAATATACTTGAATTAAATGAACTTAAGTCACAATTAAAAGAAATTATTGATAAGAATTATATTAGACCTAGTGTGTCTCCCTGGGGCGCACCTATCATCTTTGTTAAGAAGAAGGACGGAACTCTATGACTATGTATAGATTATTGCCAATTAAATAAAATGACTATCAAGAACAGATACCCGTTACCTCGCATAGATGGTCTATTTGATCAACTACGTGGAGCCACGATGTTTTCAAAGATTGATTTACGGTTTGGATATCACCATGTCCGAATTAAAGATGAAGACATCTTTAAAACAGCCTTTAGAACTCGATATGGACATTACGAGTTTTTTCATTATGCCTTTCAGGATTACTAACGCTCCAGCTGTTTTATGTGTCTAATGAATAATGTAATGCACAAATATCTGGATAAATTTGTGGTCGTATTTATTGACGACATATTAATTTATTCAAAATCTGAAGAAGAACATAAAGAACACTTAAAAATTGTCTTGCAAGAGTTACGAGAGCATCAATTTTTTGTGAAATTTAGTAAATGTGACTTCTTTAAAGATAAAATATAGTACTTAGGTCATGTGGTGACTAAAGAAAGAATTTCAATTGACCCCAAAAAGATAAAGGCAATCGAAGATTGGCCAGTCCCAAAATATGTAACTGACGTCCGATCATTCATGGGGATTACCGGTTATTACCAGAGGTTCATTGAAGGGTTTTCAAGAATTGAAAATCCAATAACCTCTTTGCAGAAAAAGGGGAAGAAATTTGATTGGAATCAGAAGTGCGAAGACAGTTTTACAAATTTAAAAAAATTATTAACCACTGCACCAATTTTAAGAATTGTTGACCCTAATAAATATTTTATAGTATGTGCTGACGCATGCAATGATGGTTTAGAAGGAGTATTGACTCAGGAAGGACATGTCATTGCTTATGAGTCTAGGAAACTGAATATTCATGAAAAAAATTATGCAACCTATGCCTTAGAATTAGCTGCTGTCATACATGCCTTAAAGATGTGGCATCATCATTTAATTGGAAGGAAGTTTATCTTAATGACGGATAGTAAAGGATTGAAATACCTGTTAGATCAACCTAACTTGAATGCTAGGCAAGCTAGGTGGCTAGCTTTTCTAAGTGAATACGATTTTTAAATTCAAAACATCAAAGGAAAGGAGAATAAGGTTGTTGATGCATTAAGTAGAACTGCAAAGCTGAATTTTATAGCAGCTATCAGCACTTGTACAACAGACTTGGAAGAACAACTTAAAGCTGGAATAGAACAAGATGAAAATTACTGAAAGTTACAAGCAAAAGTAAAAGAGAATTTAATAGAAAGTCTAAGTACAGGGTACAACTTGAATGAAAAAGGACTCTTACTATATAAAGACAGATTATACATACCTAATGTACCTAAGATTAAGCTATTGATTTTAAACGAAATTCATAAAACTCCTTATTCAGGGCATCCAAGTTATCAGAAAACTATAACCATGCTAAGAAAAGATTATTTATAGCCAAATATGAAAAATGAACTAGCAAAATATATTGCTAGATGCTTTGAATGTCAGCAAGTAAAAACTGAACATCAGCATCCAGCTAGGCTCATTCAGCCATTACCTATCCCTAGCTGAAAATGGGAGATAATTAGCCTTGATTTTGTTACTGGATTACCTAAAAATCAGAAATTAAATGACTCAATAATGGTAGAGGTTGAAAAATTGAGTAAAGAATCCCATTTTATACCTATAAAATCTACTTATAAAGATGCAAATATTGCTGGTATTTTCTTAAGACAAACTTTTCGATTGCATGGAATACCAAAAGTAATAATTTCAGAACGAGACCCTAAATTTACAGGTAATTTTTGGAGATATTTGTTCAAAGGATTAAATACTATGTTAAACTTTAATACCCATTTCCATCCTCAAACTGATGGATAGACTGAAAGAGTAAATTAGGTATTGGAGGATCTACTTAGAATGTACATAAAGGAGCAGCCGGGTAAATGGGAAGATTATTTACACCTAGTAGAATTTGCTTACAATAATCATTATCAAGCTTCAGCTAGGTATAGTCCTTTCAAAATTTTATATAGAAGGAAATGCAATAGCCCCATCTCTTGGAGTAATCCAGTGAACGGGTTAGTATTAGGACCTGACTTACTGAAAGAAATGGAATTAATTGTAAAACATGTACAAGGTAATTTGAAAATTGCGCAAGATCGATAGAAAAGTCAAGAAGACCTTAAACGAACTCCAAAGGAGTTCCAGGTAGGCGAACATCCTTTCATTAGGGTGAGACCCAAAAAGAGTTCTCTGAGGCTGGGTACAAATGCCAAGTTAGCACCTCGATATTGTGGTTCTTTTGAAATACTGTCCAAAATTGGACAGGCAGCCTATCAGTTAACTCTACCACTGAATTTAAGAGTTCACAATGTTTTTCACATTTCTGTATTAAAAAAATATGTACATGATGTTACTCATGTTATTAATTGGAATGATGTGCAGGTGGAACCCGAAGGATATTTTCTGGTGGAACCAGATTGTCTTCT
This sequence comes from Pseudotsuga menziesii, assembly GCA_001517045.1. NCBI lineage: Eukaryota > Viridiplantae > Streptophyta > Pinopsida > Pinales > Pinaceae > Pseudotsuga > Pseudotsuga menziesii. The sequence continues at coordinate 39,040 of LPNX010127324.1, forward strand.
CGAGTGGAGGGAGATCTCGCTTTGGAACCGCACCATTGGTCAGGTGAAGGTGCTATGGAAGCGTCTTAGTACAGAGGAAGCCACCTGGGAACTGGAAAGTCATATGCGGGATGCATATCCAATTCTATTTCAGAGGAACTCTGAGGACGAGGAATAAATAACATCGAGGATGATGTTATAGTTTAAGGGGGTGTGTATGTCACATGCCCCAATTTACAAAAACAATTTAATGTTATTTGAGGAACATTGTGTTATATTTTATGCTAAGTTGTAATTGATGACTAAGTAGGGTCAAGAATAATTAATGTAATTTGGAATATTTTATTTATAAATAAATAAATAATGAGACAACAACTTAGGGAAGTTGTTAAAAGAGTGTTTACTGGTCACTTGGTGGAGGAGACTGGGTGGAGAGTACACTGACAAGTGGTAGCATCCTCAAACTACTTCCAACTATTGTAGGTGGAAACTTTCCTATATTTGTGGTCATGATTCCCCAAGAAAGTGGAATTGGAGCAGGTGGCTCATTAAATGAAAAATGGCCCAGAAGACCTAGGTATCTCTATAAAATTTCCCATTGAATACAGCTGAGGCTGCTCATTTCTAAGATTTGATCATTCAGGGTGAATGAATTTACTCAAGAGAAATTCAATGGAGGGGATAATTGAAGTGAGTTTGAGGGGTTAAATGTTGAGACAGAATCTATTGCAACTATTAGGTGATTGCGTTAATTGGACCAGTTAGCTAACAGAAGGTCTTAAGGTTATATTCTCCACCCAGTACTCTACTAGGGGGACCAAGAATAGGCTTGGGGGTTCTAAGGAAGCGTTGTTTGAGCGTTCTCCAGGAGTGGGTTGGGAGAAACAACCTCCTTAAGCTCTTGTCACCTTATCATTGATAGGTTCTATTTTTATTCATGTTATTATATTTATTTACCGTCTTCAGTAAAATGTTTACTAGTTTTTAACTACATGCATGTTAGTATTTAATTAGGGTTTGTGAAGAAAGGAGTAACTATGTAATGTTAGACTTGGTAATTTGTAGTTTATGTTAGAAATAGTAATAAATATGCAAAATGAGAAATAGATAGAATTAGAATCTCTATACTATATTTTTCCACGCCTGGCTCAGGCAGTACTCTAGTACAACTGGGTGTTTAGGTGAATATGATGATTCTTTTCACTTGAATGAAAATTGTAACTACATTTCACTTTAGTTTGCTTATGATTTCTATTGTAAAGAAGTAGTAAATAATGTCTGCATTAAATGTATTTACTATAGATAAAAACTAAAAGATAGGTATGTAAAAACATTTAGTAATCATATTACTTATAGAACTATTCTAATATTAGTATTATTTATAAAACATAGAACTTGCAGTTTAATAAATAAACATAAGTATAGTAAATGGGATATCATCTAAGAACCACGCAAAGATAAATTTCAAAACATTTTTATAACATTTGATTTTTAGACGCTATGTGTCTCTGATATTATACAGAAGTCTCTACAGTAACTTAAATACACTAGTTATATTTTGAAAGATAAATATATCATATTCACAAGTATGCAATAATAAACCCTAATCCTTCTTAACTGGGAATTAAAAACAAGCTATAAAAATCATTAAGGAAAATATTAAATAAACAGATCTAAGAATTACTAAGTATAAATAATGCTATTATCAAACTGTAGGGTTTACTTATTAATTAACCTTTTTGAGCCAAAAGAAGAGTAAAATATTACTCTTAAACACAGTAAATGTCCCATAAACTTTGCACTGGAATCCTTGTAATAAAGGATAATAATTAAAATATTACATAAACTTTCTTGAAAAACAGAATTAAATAATCAAATATTACATAAACAATTTACAAGAATAGAATCAAATAATAAGGAATGGCTTACATCCTTTAGAATTAAAAGGTCGAGGCTCAAGCCTATTAACAAAACTAGACTATACCAAATATATATAATATCAAACAGTAACCATAATTTACTAACAGGAGAAAAATCCTGTTTTCATTTACAATCCTGACTGTTTCACAGTCTTTCTTCACCTACTAAAATCTATTGTAAAAATTAAAATAAACTAGATAGAGGTCGACAACCTCATCGAGTTTAGAGCTAAGCTCTGTCGTTTTAGAATGAAATCAATTACATTGTTCAGGTCGTAAGGATGAAAACACAAAATAAAAACCAATTTCCCTCACGGTTTCTAGGCCGAATATTTATTCGCTCATACAAATAATATTACCAGAAAATTTGGTAAATGAGATAAGCCATAAGGAAAATATATATAAATGATAAGATAAGAGATGATATGTTACAATGGTGGCCCTGCCTTAAATATGGCCTGGGCATTTGAAATGAGGAGACACCTCATTTCATAACCTAACTTAGTTAACCTAATTATTTAATGATTATCTTATTTTTTGTTTGTTACATTGCCACTCTCTTAGAAAGGCTTTGTCCTCAAAGCCTTATAATGTTGTCGCGTCGTTCTTTGTGATGTCGTGGCTGAAGAAACATGTCGATATGAACTGCTAAGTTTAGAGCATAACTTTCAATATGTGGATGGGTCAATCCATCCTAAATTGATTTGTTGTTGACTGTTGGGATTTTCGACTGATCTATCGTTAGGAGCTTTGATCATATTAGTATCATTATCTTTCAACATTTCCCACTTTTTAGAGTTTCGGTTTTTATGGTTGGGGTGTCGATAGGGAATTTTCACAATGTCATTTACTTTTACGAGAGTCATCTTTTGAGTTGGAAGTTGTATTTTCGTCCCTTGACATTTTAAGGTTTCCTTCTGTCTCTTTTCCAACTTGTTTTCCAACTGCACGTAATCATTTTGAAACTTCTTAATCACTTCTACTTGCACTTTTCTGTCATCTTCAGACTTCTTAAGTTGTTCCTTAATATATTTGTTATGACTTCTGATGCAATCATTTTCTTCATGTTTGTCTAGAATTTTCCCTTTAATGTCTTCCGTAGATTGTTCTGTCTTCCGACTATTTTTCAACTTCTTAATTTTTGTGACTAGTGTTTTGTTATGATTCCTTAATCTGAAAATTTCTTTGGAATTGTTGGATAGTGTTTTATTACATTTTGGGATCTCTGACTTATGAGTCTTTTTAGAGTCTTCATTTTGTTGTTGAAGAACTTTTATCTGTTGTCGATACTGGTCGATCATTGACTCTTTATTTTCTAATTTATGTCGTATCTGTGTTAGTTCTTCATCCTTGTCGCTAATGATTTTGTTCAATCATTTTATTTCCACTTCATAATAATTTATTTCTTTCTTTATATCTTTATTTTTCAATCTCTGATTAAAATCGTTTTCACTTTTTAATTTCTCAATTTGGGTAGACAATTTTTCTATATGTTTTTTTTTATCGGATTTTTTTTGTTCCTTGAGCTCTTTTTGCATCTCATGTATTTTAATTATTATTTCTGAGTTTGTATTTGTGTCTCGTAATTCTTCATTGTCTCTTCGATAAGTCTTTAACTTGGCTTCTAATTTCTCTATTTGCAGTCGCAAACCAGATTCCATGATCTCTAATTTCTTCCACACTAGATGATGATGGTCTTCAATTTTTTTCGATTTTGTTTTCCTTTGACTTCCCCGGCAATAAATGGTCTTCGAATTTTTCGATGATAGGAGGTTCTTTGACTTCAAATTCTTGAATAATAATGGTATTCTTTATTTTTTTGTATTAAATAATAATTGTAATTATTACAATTATTAATATTAATAATATTTTTTCATAAATATAATAATAATATTAAGAAGGCACTTGGATCTCCACATTGGTTAACCTTTTGATTTAGATTAAATTCTTTGTGGATTGTGTGTAGATTAGGTGGTTGAGAAGAATGATTGTTAACTTCCACACCCAGGTTCAAATATCACTTATTTATGCACTTCTATCTTTTATGTTATTTAATAAAGAGAATTAAAGACTAAACTCAACCTAATTAAGGTATGAGTTATTACTTAATATCCAATAACCTTTCAATACGTAAATAAATTAATTAAGGTGTGAGTTGGGGTTTGTTTTATAAAACCATGGGCGTTTGTTTTCTTCTTTCCTTTTTTTATGGGATCTTCTCCCTTCTTCTCTTTATTTTTATTTTTATTTTTACTTCTTCCTTTTTTTTTCTTTTTACTTTTTATCTTTTTACGTCTCACTTTTTTTCCTTTTACTCTCTATTTTTATGGTCAAAGAGCATAAATTTAGGGACTTCTCAATAAAAAAAAATTCTTTCTTCAATTAGTATTCTTCATATTTGCAATCGATATTTCTTCAATTTTTTTATTTTTTAATTTTCTTTGTCAATTTGAAATTTGAAAATGGCTAGAAGCCAAGACTGGTCAAAGACCAAGTGTATGGAGAAACTTTGAATTTACTCAGAAAAAATCTAAAATTTTGGCTAAAAGTCAGAATGAGCACAAGCCTCATAAAGGGATGGCTCTGATACCAAATGGGCCGAATATTTATTCACTCATACAAATAATATTACCAGAAAACTTGGTAAATGAGATAAGCCATAAGGAAAATATATATAAATGATAAGATAAGAGATGATATGTTACAATGGTGGCCCTGCCTTAAATATGGCTTGGGCATTTGAAATGAGGAGACACCTCATTTCATAACATAACTTAGTTAACCTAATTATTTAATAATTATCTTATTCTATGTTTGTTACAGCTTCTAGAGTCTTCTTCACCCCTGCACGAAGTTCCCTTTAAGGGTTTCTAAAAATTTTGCATTAACAAACAAGATTTGAAACTTAAGCTAACAGAGAACCGAGGTTGTGCCTTTCAACCACAAGAACCAACTTCCAACAACCACAACGTCATGCAGGAAGAAACCCTCATTGGAACCGAGGCTTACCAGTTTATATGCTCATGTAAAACTGAACTGTGAGCTCGCTTTCACCTATAGCATTGGAACCAGGAGCAAAGACCTGCAATATTTAAACTGTATCGTTATAAATACTTTTTTTGCTTAAAATTTCTAAATTTCTAAATTTTTAAAAAATCATCAATGAAATAAACATAATATACATACCCACTCAATGAACTGGATGACATCGGACCGCATACATCGGAGTGGATAATTTCCAAGATTCTTTTTTCCTTGCTCTTGCTACTTGGAAATGTCTTATTTGTGTTCTTTCCCTTCAAACATCCTTTGGACACACCTTCATGATTTTCTTGGATTTCTAGAAGAACTTCAAAAACTTTACTTGCAAGTGGTAGTGCCCTATAGTGCACATGTTCAAGCCTTCTATGCCAAAGTTCACTTGGCTCTACTAAGTCACAGACCAAAGCTTGTTCTGGTTGGCTCTTTAATTTGTATAAGAATCCCTATTTCTCTCCAATTATCTATGGTCTTTCCCTTTTTCCACATAATAACATGTCCATTTACAAATGCAACCCTCATACCTTTTGCATCCAATGAAGATATGGAGATAATATTCTTCTTTAGTCTTGATACAAACAAGACAAGGTTTCATTTTCATAGACTTTACAAAGTCTAGCTTATGGGAAGCTTCTCCACTTCCTTTTATAGGATATTGATAGTCATACCCAAGTTTCACTTTGTGGGATGACTCATGTTCAGATAGATTCACAAAGGATTCTTTAAAATCCATCATGTGCTTGGAAGCCCCACTATCTATGAGCCGAGCAAAAATCAAAACATACTCTTCATCACTTGAAGAATCTTCACTTTCTTCTTTGGCTCTCTTCCTACGAGGTTCATCATCCTCTATACGGTGTGAGCATGATGTATTCTTTTGTTGTTATTCTTCTTGTGATAGACACTTTTATTTCTAGGACAATCTCTAGAGAATTGTCCCTTCTCATCACATGTATAACATCTGACATTAGATAGATCTCTACTAGATCTTCTAGGGTTATCTTTTTTATTCTAGTTAGGATGCTTACCTTTCTTATGATGATAGTGCTCCCTTTTTATTTTCTTAGTATGTGTTGTGGGAGCTTGATCTTCATTTCCCATATTTTCTTCTCAAGCTACGATTTGACCTTCTTCTTATGAGCATTCCTCCCACAGCCTACTAAAGGTGATTAACTTTCTTCTAGCACAAATCCCTTGAATAAAGGAGTCCCATGACCTAGGGATACCATTTAAGGGGGTCATCACAATTTATCCATTCTCTCCTTATTCTTCCATAGCTTCAAGTTGTTCTTTGATTTGAGATACCCTTGTAAAGTATGACTATATGGTCTTTGCATTCTAGATCTTTACATTCTTCAACTGATTTCACAGAGTCATCTTTTGATTTATATTCTTTCCTTCAAATAGCTTGGTCAGGGAATCCAACATATCTTTAGGTGTCTTTAAGGAAGACACATGTGGTATAAGGTGATCCTTGATAAAATCATAAATAATCCTCTTGGACTTGACCAATTTCTTCTTGTGTAAGGCTTTAGCCTCATCTCCCTCTTGAACTGGAACCTCTCCACTTATGTTGGGTGTTCAATTCATTTTCTTCAAGAACAAGTGAAATCCTATACTTCCATGCTCAAAAGTTATCATCTCCTTCAATATTTTCATCAAGCTTGGTGTGATGAGACATATTTAATGAGAACCTAAAATTGAAATAGAAAATATTTAGATCTTACCAATTTGAAATGCTCGGATAGGATCTAGAGTTGATCTTTTGCAGTGCTGGTTTTCTGGTTCGGGGTCACATTAGGGTTTGAATTTCTTAGAGTTTTAACTAACCAAAAATTTTGATCTTGGTCTCTAGATTTTGATTTTGAGGAGGAGAACAATCCTATTCTGGTCTCACTCAAAAATTCCACTTCTATGAAAGGCCCTAATTTCCCACAATAGTGACAGGACAAAAACTGAAAATGCCTAGAGTCAAATTTTGTTTCGACATGAATATGCACCCTTCAAAGGAGAGTTAGAGAAGACTCCTTTTGCTGATGATCTATGCAGATAAACCCAAAAACTAAGAATCCATAGACTCTACATCTGCACAGTGTCTTCTTCTCGGGTTATCTATGATACAATGTTAGATTTTTAGCGTTTAATCAATATGACCTAGGATCTTATTAGAGAGAATGACATGTACCGCAATAATCACAAAATACAAGAGACACAAAGATATTTCCTAGGGGAAACCATAAAGGAGAAAACATCGCATATTCCTCAGAGATAGAATGAGCACCAATAGAAAATGTAAACCCAAAATAATAAATATGATCTTCAACAGATGCTCTCTCTCTCACACGTGTGTGAGCTAGTCCTCTCTCACTCATGTGCTATTGATGAGTGAGTGTGTGTGTAAAATAGAGAGTCTCACTCAGACTCTCTATTTATACCTAATTTCAACTTGAATTCTTCCCTACATGGCCGAATTCTCTAGGAGAGTCTAATAACCCCAATACAACTTAACGTTAGGGTCTAATGCCCCGACATGCAATGGAGGGTTAATCTCAATAGATTTACATGACTTAATTATATTAATGACTCTCTTGATCAGAGGAACAAACATATCCATTGGGGTACAATAAAATACAATATTAAATATACAAGTGAATGCATTCGGAAGTTACAAATACATCAATACCTTGGTCAACCGATGCAACAGACTCTCATTCTTGGCAAGTATCAGGATCTCTCGCCAACAACAAAAAAAATTCAAGGAAATGCTGCAAGGTGCGATGTTGCCGCGATGGTCTTGCTACCAAAGTGGAATCAAAAGCAACCGGCATCTCATATATAGGTAACTTACCAAGATTTCTTCCTATCACATCACACGCTTCAAAAAATGTGTCTCTTTTAGCGTCAATTTCAAACTACACCTTCTTCTTTGCAACCAACCATTGTGGACGCAGACTATCGTCTCCCATCGTCGCTCTTCCATGAGTAATGACAATAAAATCAGCATCTTGCATTCTTGGTTCTAATAAAATTGTCCCAACAGTTGGTCCCTGATTCTAGTTCATCGATGGATTCACATGTTGATTCACATTCTGATTCGAGTTCTTGTTCTGGTTCTGAAGCTGATTCTGGTTCTGCAATTGGTTCTAATTCTGCAATTGATTTTGATTCTAGTTTTTCAACTAAGGGACATTCCCTACCTGCCACTTCGCGATCAACTGTGGACAATTCTCAACAGTGTGATCAATAGCGATACAATACATACACTGCACTTGGAATTGAGGGAAATCTCTCTGATAGTGTCCCAATACGCCGCAATTGTAACATTGCACTGGTCGGCGACCTCGTCGTACTCCTCAACCAAAGCATCCTCCTAGGAATCCTCCTTTCTAACGATACTATGGTTGATTGAATTGTTGTTGTGGTGGATTCAGTTGTTGTTGAATGTACTATTGTGACTGAACATCTAGTGGCTATTGCGGAGCCATTTCAATCTGATTATGCTATGGGCATGGTACAAACTGCGGTTGTACTTGCATTTGTGGTATAAACTACATCTATGGTTGTGATTACAGTACAAACTGTGGTTGAGGTGGTGGTTTTACCACCTACGGATACGGGTGTGGTTGTTGTATTGTTCGATGGTCCTCTCTCTTTACATAGTACATGTCCATTGTTCTATCTTGGAGAAGATCATATGCGTGAAAATCCTTATCTTCATTCCTAACAGATCGACAGAATGTACAGTATAAATTTCTTGGCTTCGTTACCATATTCTACATATATCTGTTGTTGGCAAGGGGGTGGAGATAGGTGATTTTTGTAGCATCTAGGATGCTGCGCAAACACACGAGGCACCACGCAAGGAAAAGATAGCACGACAGACGAAAAATAGTCCACTTTTTATGTCATGTTTGTACTCATTGACCATTTCTTCAAAATATTGGTCCTTAGTGGTCAAATTAGTTAGAAGTTGTTAAGAGTTAGTTAGAATTGGACCTTGAATGTAAAGGCACAAGCCTATATATAGAGTTAGAATTGCAAATGTAAGATATACATTGGAGGAGAGATACATCTGACATTTGAGATCAGAGAGATCTATCTTTTGATCAGTGAATATGTGAATTCAAGAACGATATGTATGATGATTTGTCGATCATCTATGAGTGAGAAAGTAGAGGGTGATTGAATCTTGTGGATTCATCATTCTCTTATTGTGGAGAAGTACTTTATGTTTTTGCGTAGAAGTAATATGACACGACGGATGTTGCTCCGAATTGCTATTTTCTTTCTTGTCTCTTTTTTGTCCTTATGTGTTGCGATATCAATGATGGATGTTTTATGGATCTACTTTATGAATGAATAATATGATACTACTGCGATGAATAAGTAAATGATGCGATCTGATTAGATCTGTGGTTATACTGATAGATCTGTGATGAAAGATGTGATACCTGATGAATGGATCTGTTAGATCTAATAATTAACCTGATAAATTGTTGATGCCCTGATCCTACTCCTTACTGCCAGAAAATTGGTTCCAACAGCTCTCCCTCGAACATCTCGGGTGAGACTTCATCCGCTCTTTGGGTGTTGTCGACCAGGGTAAAACCTGTCTGGGTCGATGCTAAGGGAGATCGTGCTGCTTGGGAGTCAAAAGAGAAAGAACCCCTATCGATGAGGCTTTGTTGGTGGGTTTTTTCCAACAAATGGTTCTGTTTCTAGGACCTCATTGCGACTAAAGAGGAGGATATGTTGTGGCATCCGATGAAATTGAAGATTCAATATTAGTTCGACCAAATACTACGAGAGTTCACTAAAGCCAATAATGCGTTTGTTATCAACTTCAGGACTATCGAGCTTACGATCTGCTTCAAGAGCAGACATATGATTTGTATTTTGTGAAAGGTGAAGATCCTCACATGTTGCAGCAGCCATAGTCATAGGTGATACAACCACCACCTTAAGTCCAGTATACGTCGCCACCACAGATACGGTTTATTATGTCACAACCATAGAGGTAGGTTGCACCACAGCCGCAGTTTGCACTGTGACCGCAGTACACCTAGATCTCGGTGGCTCCACCACAACCGCAGTATGTCCAAGCAGTGCATTATTTTAAGCAGCATCCAATATCCCCACAGCAGCAAATGGACCAACCCCAGTATCAGTAGCAAGGAATATTTTGCAGAGGATTCAAGGGAAGGGGAGATTTTGACCAAAGTGGAGGATGAGGTCATTCATCAATCCAGTGTTACAACTATGGTACATTTGGGCACTATCAGAGGGATTTTCCCCATTTACAGTGTGTATACTGTGTGATGAATGATCATACTGTTGAGAATTTCCCTCAACTAATTATGGAATGGAAGGCCGAAAATGTCCCTCTGTTGTCGAATCAGAAACAGTTCCAGGCCCAAAATCAAATACAGAACCAGCAGCAACTGCATAATTAGGGTCAGCCCCAAATTCTAGTACAAAATCATAATATCAATTATCCTATGAATCCACCAGTGAACCAAAATCCATCTCTGAATCATCCTTTGCCACAGAACCAGAATCAAGGGTCGACGGTTTCGACCATTCTAGCAGACCCGCGAACAAAGGATGTCGATGTTGGGATTTTTACTCGAGGAGGTGCAATGACTGGAGAACTTGGACCATGACCATAAGTGTAACTATATGGCAAGAACAAAGCACAGTTCAACATCACTACTGTGAGAGATACCGTTTTTGAGTCTCGCAGGGCGCTTGGAATAAATCCTAGTAAGACACCTTTTTTGTCATGCCTTTTGCATTTGATTCTTTGTTAGAAGCTATAACATCGAGTAACTATGGTACCTTACAACAATTATTCAACAGTCTTTAATCCTTGGCAAGAGATCCTGATGTTTTGGTTGAGATCGAGAAGTTGCTGCACCGTTCGGATAGAGAGTTGCGGGACTCTGCGGTGAATTCTTTATAGAAGAAAAAGACAAGCAAAGAAATGTGAATGAACATCCAGATTTGGGACTATGAAGTTGATTCAGTTATTCTAGATCTTGGGTCAGATGTGAACATCCTGAAGAAACATATATGGCAGAAGATGGCCTGTAGCCAAAACTTGGCTGGTCCCTAGTGCAGCTGAGATTGGCTAATCAAGGCAAGGTCCAACCAACCGATCATGTGTCGAACTTGGTCATAGATGTCGAAGGTATGAGGACTCACGCTAATTTTGATGTAATCGAATTCGTTGATGGAGGGGGCTCCTATCCCGCATTGCTAGGGATTGGATGGGCCAATGACAACATGGCCGTGATAAATTTTAAGAAGTGGTTGATGGCATTTAAGAACTAGGATATCCGATTCATTGCCCCTATGTATCCTATAGGAGAAATAATACATCCTTAGTACCTATTTTAACACCTTAGTCAAATTTATTGCATTTTTTCACAATACACTAAGGTTTTGGACTTAGGGTGCTTAGTTGGACCAATAACCAGCTAAATTGGTGCATTCACACCCACATGAGCACTCCAGCTTAGCGAACCATCCACATGTGCACCCTCATCATTGCTGGTGCACTCCCATTCATTGAATCTGGACAATTTTGTTGACCAATAGCGCTATAGGGATATTTTGTCCAATTTTGGGCTGATTTGGTGCATTTAATGCCACCTAGAGCCTCTGACCCACATATTTTTCCACACCCATGCATGCCAAGTTGTTATTATGAACCCATGTCACCTTAACCATGTCCTCACAACAATTCGTGATTGTTTGGGCTGATTTGTGGCTCCATTGGTCCACCTAGAGGGGATTGAGGTCAAATTTCATCATGACACTTGTACTTTCCCAATTGGCTTCTAGAGAAACTTGAATTTTCTCCAATGTATTATAAATGTGTAACATAACATCTAAATTATGTATGATAATAATATGATAAGAAATTAGCACTACTCACATGTGTTATTCCATGTACTTTTTGTCTCTTTGTTGATTCTCTTGCACATTTTGTCAAACAATTCATGTGTGAACATTGTTCTAGCTCTTAGATATGATTAAGAATTAAATTATTACATGGTATCAGATCTAGTTGGAGCTAAAAACAAATCTTGTGAGGTTTGAGTTGCTTTTTAGGGCATATTTCCAGAAAAACTTGAGATTTTGCTTGTGTGTTTAACAATAATTTTGTCACATGTTGCGCAAAATGGATGGAGAAAACTCAAGATTTGCTTACTCCATTCAAATATTTTGAGTGGAAGGCTGAGATGGTCATCCATTTGAGGTCCAAGGGCCTCTACCAGGTCACCATGGGAACTGAAACCGATCCAAATTCTATTGTGGAGAAAGCTAAGTATTTTAATGGGCTTGATGAGGCCTTTGGTATGCTCTGCCTCAGCACTTCAAGAGAACTTCTCTTTCACGTAGAAATTCTTGGCACACCGATTGAAGTTTGGGTCAATTTTGAGTCACTATTCAGGAAGATGGATGAAATGAGTGGCCATCATCTTAAGAATGAGCTAATCTCACTAAGCCCAGCTCACTACGATACCATTGAATATTTCTTCACCAAGTTTAAAGCGCTAGTACTTCAGGTAAAACAATGTGGCATAGAGAAGAAACATTATCATCTTATCTTTTCCATCCTTTCTAAGTTGGGGCTGGAGTATTCTGTATATGTTTCAACATTTCACTCTAGCAAACTGACAACCACAAATTGGAAGATGCCTACGCTGGAAGATTTCATGGAGTCTTTGACTTAGGAGCAGCACAAGCTCATACAAATGGGTACCATAATCAAATCCAAGGATCAAGCTCTTGCTTCTGGTGTATCAAATCAATCCCAGAGAAAGAAGAAATATTTGAAGCAAAGGGAGAAAGAGAAGAAGGAATCAAGTTCAGAAAGCTCCAGTTCTACTAATGGGAACTCAAGAGCCGGGAGAGAGAAATACCCACATGTGATTATTGCAGAGGTTTCCATATTCAGAGATCTTTCTTCAGAAATAAAATGGACATCATGACCAAGCTCCTTGAGGAGAACCGCATTTCTCTTCCAGAATTTGCAATAAGATGGGAGCGCAAGAAAGGAAATGGTAAGGCTAAGCATGAATTGGGTGCATGGGTAAAACCAAATTGTGATTTCTATATTTTTTATTCACATTCTGATATATCAGAACCTGAAACCTCCATCCCTTCCTTTAAAAAATTCCCAATCAGTTCATCAAAGCTTCCTCCCAAAACCAGTCAATTTTCACTAGATTTTGATGTGCTTTATGAAAGCTCTTCCCAAATCCATTCAGATATTTCAATTTCTGATGTTGAAGATGATATACAGGCTTATATACATCTTATTACATTCATTTACTCATTTCCTCAACCATCTCATGAACAAAAGACCCATCAACCCTCAAGTTCACTAGTTGGAAATTCAGAAAATTGCCTAGTTTCCAATACTATGTCTCTTGTATATGTTTTTATTATGTCTTATATGTCTTTCCTTGGTTGGACAGCCATATCATTGGCCTTCATGGGACTTATGTTCCATATGTATGGAATTTCCTTCACCACCCATGGTTTGAATCTCAAGTCTCCATAACTTCCAAGTTCGCTCAATTGCAATTGTGATCTAGTTGCCCACTCTTCTCTTCCTATGGCTCCATTCACTCATGGAGACACCATACCTCTGATATTTTCTGTTCTGTATGATACATATTCTGGTATTTCAGAGCCTCATGAGCTTTGTTACAGGTTTGTGAAGGTGTTTCATCAAATTGGGACAAATATTCATGGTTTTATTCATGATACAACAACTACACATAATGTATATTTTGTTGAATATTTTGATGTTATTTGGGAAAGAGTTTGCAGAGAGATATTTTCCATGGATGACTATGCTATTAGATCAGAGTATGATTGCAGCAAGATATATTCTTATGATTCCCCTCCATCATCAAATGATGTCCATCAAAGGGCCTCTCCATATGATCCTTGTTTACATCACTTTGATGCATTGATGCATGATATTGGCATCCACAACATCTTCACCAAATCCATCACCAAGAAGTTGTTCTTTCAGCTCATTCAAGTGAAGAAGAGGACCTGCTGAAGAAATATTTTTTTATCTCTGTCATATCCATTTTTTAGGGGAGGTTTTTTCCCATGAGGTTTAACTCCTTACCTCGGTTACATGGATCAATAAAATTTGCTATAAAAGGTGACTTGTGCCTTAGTTGCTAAGGCCTTAATAAATATTTTTTATTGAAATTGTACTAAGTCTGGATTAAGAGGGGGTGTAGGAGCAATAATACATCCTTAGTACCTTAGTTTAACACCTTAGTCAAATTTATTGCATTTTTGCATCAATACACTAAGGTTTTGGACTTAGGGTGCTTAGTTGGAACAATAACCAGCTAAATCGATGCATTCACACCCACGTGAGCACTCCAGCTCAGTCAACCATCCACATGTGTGCCCTCGTCATTGCTGGTGCACTCTCATTCATTGAATGTGGACAGTTTTGTTGACAAAGAGCACTATAGGGATATTTTGTCCAATTTTGCATTGATTTGGTGCATTTAATGCCACCTAGAGCCTCTAACCCACCTATTTTTCCACACCCATGCATGCCAAAGTGTTATTATGACCCCATGTCACCTCAACCCCATCCTCACAACAATTCATGACTGTTTGGGCTGATTTGTGGCTCCATTGGTCCACCTAGGGAGGATTGAGGTCAAATTTCATCATGACACTTGTACTTTCCCAATTGGCGACCAGAGCCACTCGAATTTTCTCCAATGTATTATAAATGTGTAACATAACTTATAAATGATGTATGATAATAATGATCAGAAATTAGAACTATTCACATGTGTTATTCCATGAATTTTCTGTCTCTTTGTTGATTCTCTTGCACATTTTGTCAAACACTTCATGTGTGAACATTGTTCTAGCTCCTAGATCTGATTAATAAGTAAATTCTTACAAATCCTAATGAAGGAAGGAGATATATTGAACCTGTCAGATATGAAGTTGTTAGAGGATGGGATCACATTTACAATATCTATGAGGATTACATCCATCCTACTGCTAACGAAGAACTGGGTTGGTGCAGTGCTAGCTCGGCGTCCTCCAATTAAAATGATGCACTGGAAAATTGGAAAAACTGGATGCATGAAGTATCGCTAAGAAAATGTTGGCTGATCACGTAGTCACTATGCCATGTCATGATTGAGATTATTGAGTTTCCAATCTATGAAGGACTACCAAAACTATCTGGGTTCATTGAGCAGTTTGAAGCGAAGGTATCTGAGCCTGAGCGCTTGTTGGAATTGGGGGTAGCATTGAAGGCCAATCCAGCATGCTAGAGGGAAGTTCATAAGGAGACCATTCATGAATGGGCATAGTGTCGATATTTGATGGATGTTCACTTCAGCGATATGCAGGTATATCACACTGGGAAATATGATGGCCAAAATAACCCTTGTAGTCATCTGAGGGAATGCCAGACATTGTGGGCATTGCAACCCAAGGATGAGTCAGCCCATGATTTTATTCACACATTGGATGAAATGCCAAGTTCTTGGTATGTATCAGCAGAAATGCATAGAGAAATAACTACTTGGGAGGATTTGACTATTTCCTTTGTGCATACCTTTGGCTTTGTAGAGGTTAACAATGCACTACAGATCATTCGAGATGTCATCTTGAAGGTTGTCCTAGTTGCATATCCTATGGACCCACATGCGCACTGCCACATACAATCGATGATGGAATGTTACAACATCTTTGACAAGATGGAGGATGACAATGAGTTTCATAATATTAATATTCCAGAGACTGAAGGAATTCGAGATGTCACAGCACTGGATGTGCCGACGGATCCCATGACTCAACTGCTGAAGATTAAGAAAGTTAACATTGCGACAGAAGAAAATCTGAAATTTGTAAATATTGGGGACTACTAGGATGAGGAGACCATGGAAAAGATCACAGTTCTATTGCATGAGTTTCAATATTTTTTCCTGACCAAATTCTTAGAAATGAAGGGGATATTGGGTGAACTAGGGGAAATGAAAATCCCATTAAAACCAGATGCAAAACTGGTGCGACAGAGGCCATATCGCTTGAATCCGTGATATAAAGAACAGGTCAAGGCTGAACTTGACTGGATGCTAGATGCAATGATCATTGAGCCTGTTGAAGAATCAGAATGGATAATTCCTATGGTAGTCCAAGACAAGAAAACTGGTGAAGTACGAATCTCTGTCAATTTAAGAAAGCTGAACGATGCTTGCATGCATGATCCCTTTTTGACACTGTTCATGGTTTACGTTCTTGAGGGAGTGGGAAGTCAAGAAATGTACTCTTTTACCAATGGATTTTTTGGTTATCACCATATCAGAATTGCAAAGGAAGACCGCCATAAAACCACATTTTTCACCGAATGGGATTGCTTTCAATACATAGTGATGCCCTTTGGGTTGAAGAATGCACCTGCGATATTCTCTCGGGTTGTTGTAGATGCATTTAAATATTTTATTCAGAAATTTCTGCAAGTATATATGGATGATTAGACAGTCTACGAGTTGATTAAGCATCACTTGGAAAACCTGCGCTTGATGCTGGAAAGGTGTTGATAGCATCAGATCACAATGAATTCAAAGAAGTGCATCTTTTGTGCACCATTTAGGATGTTGTTGGGTCATATCATTTGTAATAAGAGACTTTTGGTTGATCCAACAAATATTGTGCTCATTCTAAACCTACCGCCACCTACAAATATGAAGATGCTTTGTGCGACACCGGGACACACTGGGTACTATCGCAAGTTTATCCGTGGTTATGCTGCGATTACTGCCCCCATGGAAAAAATGTTAAAGAAGGATGTCACATTCATATGGATCTAGGAATGTCAAAGAAGCTTTGACACATTGAAATCCAAGATGGCTTTAGCTCCCATACTTGTTTTCCCCGATTGGAACAAGGATTTCCATGTCCACGTCGATGCCTCGTCTGTTGCGCTGGGATTTGTACTCACACAACCAGGAGAAGGAGATATGGATCATCTTATTTCCTTTTCTAGAAGGAAGTTATCCTTTTCTGAGAAGAATTACATGACCACAGAAAGAGAGGGGTTGGCGATGGTATATGTGCTGCAGAAGTTCAGGCATTATCTTTTGGGCGGTCACTTCAAAATGTTCACTGACCATTCGGCTTTGAAATATTTGGTCAATAATCCTGTGTTGGGGTGGAAGATATGTCGTTGGCTACTTCTCTTTCAGGATTTTGATTTCGAAATAATATTGAAGCCAAGATGACTGAATGTTGGTCCTGATCATCTATCTCACATTGAAACAGGTGAAGATCCCACCAATATTGACGATGGATTGTCGGATGCACAAATGTTTTGGGTTGATATTGCAGATGACCATTATGCTCCGATCATTCTTTCTTGGTGACTAGAGTTGCATTGGAGGACTTGTCAACCAACCAAAGGAAGAAATTGGTAGTGAAGGATTTGTATTTTCAGTTAATTGCTGGGAATTTATACAAACTTGGACCTGATGAGATCCTGTGATGGTGTGTTCTACCTCATGAACAAGGGAAAATTCTGGAAAAAGTGCATGAAGGAATCGTGGGTGGACACTATGGAGGAAGATCTACTGAGCGTAAGGTGATACGGGATGGGCTATGGTGGCCTACTTTGCATAATGATGCAACAGATTATTAGTGGAGCTACAACATCTGTCAACATGTTGGGAAGCCATCATGACAGGATGAAATGTCGCTTGTACCATAGGTAACTTTGCAACCTTTCGATAAATGGGTTGTATACTTTGTGGGTCCCATAAACCCACCAGGGAAGAGAATGGTTGCACAATACATAATTACCACAACTGACTATTTGACAAGGTGGGTGGAGACTGCACCATTTTTCAATTGCACCACTGCGACAGTAGCAAAGTTCATATTTGAAAACATTGTTACACGGTTTGGATTTCCTAGGATATTGATGAGCGACCAGGCCAATCACTTTATTAACCACACAGTAAAAGCACTAAAAAAGGAATTGCAGGTGCAACAAAATAAGAGTACCCCTTATCATCCACAGGAAAATGGCACCACAGAAGCCTTCAACAAAATCTTGGAAACCGCACTAAGAAAGGTATGTAATGCTAATCGTGATGACTGGGATTTGAAGATTCCTACAATTTTGTGGGCACATCGCACCACTTGCAAGAGGCTAACGGGGAAGACGTCGTTCAAATTAGTATATGGGTAACAGGAAGTCATGCATATGAAGTACACTATTCCTAGTCTGGGCATTGCAGCAGCAACTGGCATGCGGCAATGAAGCAGCACTTGAGGAGGGAGAAACACAACTAGTCCAACTAGAAGAGGACCACTTCATCATGGGCTTCCAGTAGTGTGTCGAGAAGGATCAACAAAAGGAGTGGCATGATCACCACATTAAAAACAAACAATTTTTCTAAGGATATTTGGTGTTGTTATACGACATCAAGTTCATGAAGCATCCCAGTAAGTTACAGATGCACTAGTTAGGCCCATATCTTGTTAATTCAATTACCTCCAGGGGTGCAATTCAATTGCAACAGTTAGATGGAGCGATGCTGCCAAAGCTACTGAATGGAAGCTGTTTGAAGCCCTATAGGACAAGGCCAGAGTCGCGCAATGCCTTAGATGCTGTGAAAAAAAAAGCTAGAGATAGGTAGCAAGAGGAACAGTGGGCACCCATTGGGGCCATATTAGGTTAGAGGGTAGTTGATTCAGTACCTAATAGCCAATTATCCAAGGAAAATGGTTGCACTGAAACAAGGTGGTGTGACAGACAAAAGGTTTTGTGTCAGCAGGAGGCTGTGATAAGAGGAGAGGGTCACGACAAGGTGGTTTGTTGAAACAAGGTTATGTGATAGGAAAAGGTTACACGTCAGCAGGAGGCTGCGGTAAGAGGAGAGGGTCATGACAAGGTGGTCCGCTGGAACAAGGTTGTGTGACAGGAAAAGGTTGTGCGTCAGCAGGAGGCTATGCTAAGAGGATAGGGTTGAGACATGTAAAAGGGTTGGGATTGCATGATAGGAGGTCACCATAGATAGAAAGAGTGGCTTGCATTGTATGGGAGAATCTGTGACGGTGACAAGACATCACATCAATACTCAATAACGATTTTCAAAGAGGGAAATGATGGCACGGTTGACATCACATTTAATGGTAGCATATCCGAATGGTAGGGTGGTAGAATTGATGGAATATTTAGCACACACATGAATGATTCAGTCATAATGATGCACTCGAGTGAGTCATGATGGAATCTAAGCCAAACTTCGTGTTATAAGATGAGGGCTAGTAGTCGAATGAACCCCATTAGGAAGTGTTGCAATGAGAAACATTGCAGAAGAGTTGGGTTGGGTCATTGAAGGAAGCTCCACTGCGTAAGGCAGTGGTTGTCGAAGGGGAAATGTAGGATTCCCTTGATATGGAGCATCCTATGAGTGAGAATTTTTTCTCAGCAGAAGTTGATGAACAAGTTGTGAGTATGAGCGTTAGTTTGGCTGAGATAGAAGTCTATTGAGAAGTCATCCTTGGCCATATTTCTCCCAGTCAGTTTGAGGTGCTGACTAAGACACCCATGAGGAATCCAGATGGGATCAGAGTCCCTACCCCACTTGATTAAGTCTACAGGAACAGGGAACTGGGTGAACTTCAGGCGGCATGGGATGAGCCTGAAAGGACCAAGTGGGCAGAAGAAAGATGATCCTGAATGCAAGGAATGACCAAGTGGGCAGATGCAGGGTTGCATATTTGGCTATGAGACACTTCTTGAATGGAGACAACAACAGGAGAATGATTTAGTATTCACTGAATCCGAAGCACGATGCCATTGCAGGTTACACGAGTCCAAAATTTTGATAAGGTCCGATGCAGTTGAAATTGAAGGAAGCAGTTGTGGACAACTGCGAGTCGTCATATCTGGAAACAATTGCACACTGATTCATATGTGATGGATTCTACTCTTCAAGGTCATGGAAGACACCATGTCTAGCTAATGTGGCTCGAGGATGAGCCATGATACTGTGTTGGGGGCCTATTGGTAAGGGGGTGGAGATAGGTGAGTTGCACATCATCTACGATGTTGCGCATACTCACGAGGCACCATGCAAGGCAAAGATAGCATGACAGGTGGAAAATAGTCCACTTTTTATGTCATGTTGTACTCATTGACCATTTCTTTAGAATATTGGTCCTTAGTGGTTAAATTAGTTGGAAATTGTTAGGATTTAGTTAGAAGTGGACCTTGAATGTAAAGGCGTAAGCCTATATAAAGAGTTATAATTTCAAATGTAAGATATACATCAAAGGAGAGATACATCTGACATCTGAGATCAGAGAGATCTATCTTTTCATCAGAGAATCTGTGAATTCAAGAACAATCTGTTTGTCGATTTGTCGATCATCTATGAGTGAGTAAGTAGAAAGCGATTGAATCTTGTGGGTTGATAATTTCTTGTTATGGATAAGTACTATATGTTTTTGCACAGAAGTAATATGACATGATGGATGTTGCTCTGAATTGATATTGTATTTCTTGTATCTTTTTTGGCCTTATTTGATGCGATATCAATGATGGATGTTTTATGGATCTTCTTTATGAATGAATAATATGATACTACTATGATGAATAAGTAAATGATGCAATCTGTTTAGATCTGTGGTTATACTGATAGATCTGTGATGAATGATGCGATACCTAATGAATGGCTCGGTTACATCTAATAATTATGGTGATAAATCATTGATGCTCTAATCCTCCTCCTTACTATCAAAAACTTGGTTTCGACAGCTCTCCCTTGAACATCTCAGGTGAGACTTCATCTGCTCTGCGGGTTTTTTCGAGCAGGGTAAAACCTGTCTGGGCCGGTGCTAAGGGAGATCATGATGGTTTGGCATTGACAGAGCAAGAAACCCTATCAATGAGGATTTGTTGGTGGGTTTTTTCTAACATCCATAATCGTCATGTAAATTCCCATAAACTTGACAAATACAGCACCATCGCACACTGCCACAACTCAATGGGTTCGGTGCTCCCAACAATAGGTAGTTTCGGTAATCCAAGCAATTATCCTTAGTATGTCCACCTGAAAAACATCTAGCACACCAGAATTCTTCATGGTGTTCTTTTCCTTTCTCAATATCTTGCAAATGGAGCGACAAGTTTTCCAGCTACATCTGGATCTGATTCATGCCAATTGCATTCTCACCAACTAGAGAAGATTCCAACTTCAAAGGTAATCTCCAAAGCCTCGTTCTATGTCATGATATTTTGTTGCATCAACGGTAGTCTCATATGAGTTAGTAACGTTGTGATGAACCATTCCTTATGTTTAATATCGCTCATCTTGAAGCTAACTCTTTTTATTAGCGTCTTAAATATTTGATCGAAATCCCAAATAGTTTCATTGGGATACTGATTGATCTCCTTCAGTTCTGTAATGTATTACACCTCATGTTTTGGTTTTCTAAACTCTTTAATCAATCCTTTCCTGAATTCATCTAATGTTTTCGATGGGGCCCCCATAGGTACTTGTACAAATTTCATGAACCAATCCAGTGCATGACCACAAAGGGTCGTATCCAATTGACCTTTCTTAACCTCATTATCCGTATTTTGTTTGATAGTTTATAATGCTTCACACAAGAACCAATATTGTTCGGGATCCTTAGTCCCGTTCCCATGAAATAGGGGTAATTTTCCCTTGTTTCCTTCCATCATGGTCCTTCTTCCTATAGTTGTTGATCTACTATTATTAGAATGTAGTTGACAAGTTAGACATGGTGGTATCGAACTTGTGTTTCTTCCTAAGTGTGGTGCAGTGCAAGGAGGTGTGGGTATTTTGTTTCTCTGGGTCAGTCCTTCCTCTAGTTTGGGTGTAGCCTGGTCATCTCCTTTTTCAGTGTAGGGTTTCTTTGTCCCATGTGGTCTCCCTTAATGGCCTCGCTTCTCAGTCAGAGCAGGAATCTCTCTTGTCCTCTGCCTCTTCTCTTGTTGAAAACTTGCTCCTCCTCTCATAAGACCACTCCCTTCCTTGGCTTCCCTCTCAGTCACTTCATCACTTCCATCCATCTACCCCATATCATTCCATCCAACCCTCATCTCTGTGATACCTGCAGCCTCAACACACTAGGACTCTACTACTCGAGGTGCATCTTCAATATGCCCTTTTCACAAATAAGCATCTTAATGGACAATTGTAAAGACAACATGAACCTACCTCTTGGTCCGTTGAAAAACTCCCTTTCTACGTCGCTATAGGATTTCATTGTATCAATCATGAACTCAGTGATATATCCTTCTAAGATACTTATGATCCAAACTTCAACTACCATTGACACTCTGTTATCTATCGCTTGCAATTCCTAGATCAATTCTTGGATCTAGGAAGTTGGTTCACCTCCTTGGAAATTAGTCTTCCATTATGTCAAGTGCACCAACCACTCATACAGGATTATTAGAAAATCAAAGAAAAAGTACCTGTGAGGACCATCATTCACATACTCTTCCAGCAACTAATTGGTCGTCAGTCTAGGGTTTTGATTCTCTTTTTCAGCAAACTCCCTTATCTTTTGGTCAAACCAATCTTGGATCTTCGGTTTTGTCGGATTCCACAACATGTACTCCCTCCTCTTCAAACTATAGTATTGAAAATGGAACCATTTGTTGACACAAAACCAATCGATAGGATTTGGCTCTCTTTCTACACCCAAGCCATCGACATCTCCCTAAGCACCAGTCTAGACAGGTTTTACCCCGTCTAGCAACACCTGGAGAAAAGTTGGTGTCTTACTCAATATGTTTGAGGGAGAGCTGACGGAACCAATTTTCCGCATTATGGAGGAGTACAATGTGTCTACTTAGTGACTTATCATAGCATTATTCCATAGATCTATTCATTCATATTATGCATTAACATAATTGTACCATCATTCAACAGATCGCAATAACATAACTGATTCACAACAAAGACATTGATGTGTAGATAGATATAGCATTATATAATCATTTAAAATAGAAACACGTTGCATCAATCATAGATCCATGTCATAGATACACATTACATTCACATTTGGATCACAATTGACAGGAAAATAGGAAAATAGTAAAAGACACAGTAATTCAGCTCAACCTCCTTAATGTCATATTAACCTCCACTACAAAACATGAGTTCTCCAAAAAAGATCTTCTGTTCACATACACAGATCAACAAGTTTAAAAACGAGCTCTGACCAAGAATATTTTACACTTGCGAATCTACTTCTACTTATAGGCTTATGCCTTTACATTGGTGGTCCACTTAACCAACTTCCTAACTAAGTCTTAACATATTTTACAAAATAATGACCATTATCCACAAACTACGGTCCAAAAATACAAATATGACCAAAAATACATAAAAATATTCTAACTCTTACTTGTACATCATTTTCTACCTTGCGCTATATCTTGGACCTTGCCCAGCATCCGCGATGCTATGCAACTATATTACCCCAAAGATGTCTGCCAACATATTCCAATTAGTTCATGGAGTGGGATGTTCTTCTTGTTGAATGTGAAATCCCTTCATTGAAGCTAGCCATTGAGTTCCTTCCTGACACATTGGAACTAGAATAATTCTTAGTATACCTTGAGAAAATTAATGAGAAAGGTTGAGATGTTGTTGTGGCCATGAAAACTAATAAATGTTGTGTTAAATATCAATATGATAATTCTATCTATCCCTGGAAATATGTTGAGGGTGACTTGGTCCAAGGTATTGAATGGATCGGGGTAGGAAAGTTTAACCCAATGTGGCATGGTCCTTACATCATGAGTCATGTCTTGGAGAAAGGATATTTCAAGTTAGAATAATATGAAGGTAATTTTCTAAAGGATCACAGAATGGGCTCTACCTCAAAAAGTATTGTCTTTGAGCCCTAGCTTGGGCTGGTACCTTGTACATTATTGTATAGTTTTGTATATAGTTTGATTTTTCTTTTGGTGTCACTAGTTTCTTTATATTATTCCTCTTGGTTGGAAGATTTCAACAGAGTCGATGTACTTAGGGTTTGTGGATGGTTCCAGCATACATACACAAAAATTAGCTTCTGCGACTTAGGTCATTTATTCATCCGAGGGTCAACTTGTGTCTTCAAGAGGCATGTGTCTTAATCCATCATTGAATAATGTGGATGAGTATAGAGTTGCCATTAAGCTATTACATGATTCCATTTATAATGGTATTTAGTCTTTATAATCTCTCATGGGTTTGCATTTGGTTGTTTCCCAATTTAATGGTCGGTATCGTATTCAAGATCCTAGGTTCATGAGAATAATTTTACGAGTAAGATTGTTAGAGAATCATTTTGATTTTATTAGATATGTTCACATACCTAGATGTTATAATCAAGTTGTTTATCCATATCTAAATTACATTTTAGATTGACATTTGTCACATAACTAAGGAAAATAAGCATTCATCTATTCATACATTAATTTCATACACAAATAACCATATAAATTGGGAGCCATTAGTTTTTCCATTTCCATTAGAATTTCAAGATGTGGTGTCATAATATAAACTTGGGATTCTAGCCCTCAAAATATATATGGTCGATACAAATTATAACCATAGCATTTAATCCTGAGGTCCTGGATGTGCCTCATGATAACACTCTATAGCATTCTCAATGAGCAACTTATGAGCTTGATCAATGAGATGACATTGATGAGTGAGGTGATCTTCCTGGAACAAATTGCAAGGAAACTTAACCCTTTTCTTATCTTTTTTCCCCCATCAGCACTATTTGTGAGATCTTGCTTGTTTTGGTTTCCCTCATATTTTTTCCCCTTCTTCTTCTTCCCACCGGGCTGTTGATTTCCCTTATGAGAGGATTGTGCAAAAAACATTTTCATTTTGGGGTGAGGGAGAATCCTTTGCTACCTCCATTGTAGACTGCTTGACAAACAACTCATGGATTTGTTTAGCCAATGAATCTATCGTGGGATATTGAACTGAACCAACCACGCCATTAGCATGGAGTTCGGGCTTGGGTTTCTCAACACTATGAGAAGACCAAGGTGCCTCAGGTATAATTTCATATAATATCCCAAACTAGGCATATATCAAATCCAATTGATGGGCCCTGAGGATGGCCTCTTCTTCAGTGGTCACCCCCGAAGTGGATACATCCTTACATATATAAAGAAATAAAGACTTAAGGAACCACTCTAACAAAAACTTGGCGGGAATGGTAGCTTTTATAAGCCTCTTCCTTCTTCGCCACTCTTGGATATGTTCCAAAATGTGAATGGATTTATCTTTGCTAAGAGTAGACAAGCGGTCTGTTCCGGCATCATACTAGATAGGAAGTTGGAAGTGGTTCAAGAATACCTGTACAAAGTCCCAAAAACTATCAAATGCGGCGGAGGGAAATTCGATATACCACTTTGTTGCAACACCAGTTAAAATCCTTTGGAACAATCTCAACTGAACGGTGTCATCATTCAGCGAATTGAAAGAGAACTATAAATGGAATGTGGTGACATGAGCTCTTGGATATTCTCTATTTTTTCCCTCGAAATTGGGAATGTCTGAAGGTAGCTTAGTTGGAACAGGTGGCCACATAGCATTATGTTTCACAGGGTCATTCATTAACTTATTTAAGTCTGGCAAGTTCAAACTTTCTAGAAACGGAAGTTTGGGCCTAACTAGAGCCTGAAAAGTACGAGTTTGGGAAGTAGAAGGACTTACCCCCTGGTTCCTAAATGTGAAGGTAGGTTTTCCCCCAGCTACCGTTTGTGAAGTAGTTAGACTACTTTGAAATGGATTCCCCCCATAAGCCATTGGATTATTTCTGTGTGGTCCAGTATAGGTATTTTGAGCTCCTCCAGATGAAACTAGAGTCTGAAATACTAGAGCGGATATCCCTCCACTAAAAAGCGAGAAAGGGGAGCTCATGAATGGAGCTGAAATAGAAGTTTGGAAACCTTGACCATAGGTGTTGGTATTTCCAAACTGCATCCCCACATATGCAGATGTAGGACCTACATAAGGAGCGAACTGGGGAATGTGCCCCCCATTCCACAGAAATCCCTGAACAAATGAAGAGTATCCAACAAGGCCACTCTGAGTAGTGTGTGCAAAAGAGGGTGAAGAAAAAGGATCACTAGGAATCCCAGTGACAACCCCACTAGAAGGGTCTGCTACATTTGAGGAATTCGAAGGCTGAACCACCTGACTACTAGGTGACAATGGTGTAGCAGGTGTACTTGGTCTAGGAGTACCCACAGGGGGAAGTGGCACTCCTCCAGCCGGTAAGGCTAAGGTGGGGGTATAAATACCCTCCGTAGACCTTTCCATAATGCTACTCACAAGAACACCAATCACAGGTGAATCAAATGGAATAACCTAGAAGATCATGGGATTTTTTAAGTCGGTAAGAGGTGAATTAAAGTTTCTTACAAACTCGGCAGCCTACAAGTCTTCTATCTCTACTACAGTTGTATCAACCTATTTTGTCCTAAGTTTTGGCTCACCTGGAACTTCACTAATTCCTACCGGTTCAAAATAATCATCTGTATCTAATCTCCGCCTTTGAGGGGGTGGTGGAGACTCGAATATAGTAGCGGGAGGAAGGTTTTTCAACCTTCTTGATCTTCTGAGAGGTTGTTTGTCATAACCCCAAATTTTCACAAAAATTAAAAAAAATTAATGTAACATAAACTGTCTATAGTCGCAGTTTGATAACTACTAGCAGCTAGCGGAAAAATGAAACAGTTAACAAAAGTAATGATTAACTTCAAACATATAAAAACTAGTACCACTTTAATTTTGATATGTTATGTATATGATCTGCATTCAGTTACTTCTAGCTGTACCAATGATTTTATTTTGTCAAGAAGGTGAGAAATTATGTTCTAACAGGGGCTTACTTAGCAATTTCTAACTCAGCTGGATTTCTGGATCTTACAGGTTCAATAGGTAAATTTTGAACAAGTAGGAGTTTATTAAAGTTTTAATTCCAGATGTACTTCTCTAGCATATATAAAATGCTAGAGTAAATTTTGCTTAATAGAGTTCAAGGATACTACGAGGTAAAGTAACTTTTCTTTACTTGTTTTGCAACTATGACAATATTTTAAGTTTATGTCGTAATGACCAATATCCTTGCCATACTATATGTCTTTCACCAGCATGACTTCTACTTCAGATATTTTTCTTTCCAGCTATAAGCTAAGTTACTTACAAGTTCTTCATAGAGCTCATGATTCAATATAACGACACTTTTACTGAAACAATAGTTTCCTGCCATTGCTATTTTCTAATATCTAGAATAATGATTATAAGCATGAAAAAATAAATCTAAGGCCTTCAAAGCAAGGCTTACAATAGAACCCTTAGCTCTACCTTCGATTCTGCCCTAGTAGAGATGAATTATCAGTTACAATTATAAATATCTAATTGCATAAAAAGTAATTGAACTTAAATTTCGTCCTTCCAAGTTCATCATATTACCAGTAATGTAGTAAAAATTTCACTATCATATCACTTATAATACTACTAAGTATTTTCATCCTTAACTTTAAATAGTCTTACCACCTAGTAAAAATACCAAGTGTGATCTAATTATTAGTTTGATTTAAGATGAGTTTCGTCCTTTATGGAAATAAAAAATATTACTAACTTCCAATGAGTCTTCCCACCATAACGATGTTTATATCACTGTCGACTTATGACAATTGTAGAGTCATTCTTGTGTAGAAGGTACTCCCTATATTTTTACTACAAAAAGTGAATCTAGGATAATGCCCTTATCATATTTTTTTTACATAACCCTAACTTAAACACAACATTGTTTTTATTTTATAAAAAGTTTGTAAGAAGACTCATTAGGAGTGCTAGCGACAAAGGTCAAAAGTATAACTCCAATATTGATTTTCCACTTACATACTATTATCAATAATGGATCTTAATGTTATCCAATGAAATTGATAATAGTTTATATACGATTCCACCATTGAATGAATATAGTGATAATGAGAAGAAATTGATAAGAATGATTTATTAAAGATCATACTAATGGATATAATGAATAGTTGACTTCACCGAGAGGTTGTTGCAAGTTAACCTAATTGACAATGATACAATTCCAAACATTATCATTGTGGTTACTATATAAATTATTGGCAATAATTTGCTTTCTCGATAGTGCAGGAAACTATAGTAATCGACCCACTACAGACTAAATATTTCAGTGGGCACGTGGAGCAGTCTCCACCATGCAAAGTTCGATTTATAAAATCAAATGAAAACCATGATCCTCCTCATTTCCTTCGAGGGTTTGGCTCTGCACTAACTGGTTTTCTTTGTGGCCATGAGAGGATCGCTGGTTCAGCATGTAACAAGCCTTAAATCCGTAGTTTTTAGTGCTATATCGTAGTGCGGGGTTAAAGAGTTTACTGTTTGTAAGCGTGGTTTTGTTATGGAAGTTTAGGAACACCATGAGGGTGGTTTACTTATCACTCCCAATTGTTTAGAGAGTTGGGCGTAGTGTTACCCCTATCTCTACTCATGGCTTCCTCCTTTGTCAGTGTAAAACATAACAAGAACCTCGCTACCTCTATCATAGGTTTGGCATGAGGGTTCGATTCTCCGAAGTACAGTCCTTGTATGAGTTTGGTTACCTCCTCGGCTCCAATTTTCTTTGCTCACAGGTGAAGGTTTTTACCTTGTTATTAATTTAAAATTTTGAATTAGAGTTTAGTATTAAAATACCCTGCTTCTAATGAAAGTCTTCGATCTTCACTTGTGGGTTACAATTTTCCTTTAATCTTCAAGGAATCCTCTCCAACGTTGAATTGGCTTCAAGACCAAATGGGTAAGCCTCGGTTAAAACATGGCATCTCCCTGCTTGTAATGGTTAAGGGAAATAGGGTTTTCAGTTGGAAAGGAAGCATGGCTTCAGTTCCTCCATTATTTAGATGCTTAGTTTTAGTTATTACTTAGATTTTGTTATTCAAACCCTTGCCTGTTGCAGGGTAACTCTGGCTTCTATGCCGTGACTTGTATTTAGCTTTTCTTGACTTGTAAAAATAATTTACAGCCTTATGGCAAATTAATATCATGCTATGTTCTTAAAGTATGAAGGTTCTTCCTATTCTTATGGTTTTTAATTAACCTCTGTTTTGAATACTCTGTTTTATAAAAGATATTACTGTAAATGAGGTTGTTCTTCTTTACTGTCAGTGAATTAAATTTACTATTAAGGAATTTTCTTCTGAATAGTTAAGGTTATTGTGAAGACTGTAGCTCAGTCGTAGGGTATAATGTATAAATTTATAATTATCAATTAGGATGGTTTAGCTAGGGTTTACTTGGAGAGAACCTGTGTATAGAAGTATCAATGTTTTATGTTTACTTCTATTTCATTATTAGAAGAGTATTGATGATATTTTAATCTGTTTATAAAGTATTTTTTAGAAAAGTAAAAGAGTTTATAAATATACTATAAGTTCTTAATATAAGACTTTAACCAGTCTAATGCATAACTTATAGTCTTATAGATTAATTTGTTTATTGTGCTATTAAAGACTACATTTATAAAAAGGTAAAAGAAGAACTAGGGTTTCGACCCTTAGTCTTAACTTGCACAGGTTATGAACTTGTCTGTTATATAATTATTTCTTAAATAGGTAATTTCTTAATTTTATTCTATTTACTGTTTACTTTTATATTTATATTTGTTTACTATTCTGTAACTTAGTAAAGATTCAGAGTTTTATAAAGATTAAAATATTAACTCTGTAACTTTAATTACTTTTTATTAATAAAGGTTTTGTAAACCTAATCCTCTTCTAGTTTATATTAAATAATAGTTTAAGATAAAAGAATTAAGTGTGGTTAATACCTTGTTTAGATACTTAACTGTATATTCTATAATTTTTATTGTATCAGTATATTTCTTTATTATAAATCTATTGTAGTCTTACTATTTCTTTTCCAACATTTTTATTTAATTATATTTAGTAAAACAGTAAACATAAATAAACCATAACACTATTATTTTCATAATAATTTAAACATTGAATAAATTACTCTCTTAACTACAGATACAAAATCCTATCTTTATTTTCATTCTCTTATGAATTTCTTTCATCTATTTAAAGCATTCTAATAGTGCTAGAGCACGACTTGGTTTCCAGGTGTGGAAAAACACAATCTAGAAATTTTAATTTCTTTCTAATACGTTACTTTTCTAAATCAACTTCATTTCTTAAACAATCTAATAAGAATACTAATTCTAACATTTCACAAACTAAACTTTAACATTCATATACCAGTCAAACTAAGATTTATTTAACTAACACAGTAAAACAAAATAACATAGAACCTGTTTAAGACAGACGACAACCTCGTTAGGAGGCCATTCCTCCCTACCAATCTCCTGGAGAGCACTCAAACAACACTTCCTCAGGACCCTAGAGCATGTTCTTGGTCTTCTTGGATGAGAACTGGTGGAGAATGCAAATAGTAGAACCCTCTGTCAACTAAATGGTTCAATATTTCAATAAAATACTCTGCTCTCAGCAGTATGATCTTCAACTTAAAAGCTGCAACTAGATCAATCAGCAATTATCCCCTCAAACACTTTCCATATTTCCCTTCCATTTAATTTCTCTCAAGTACATTCATTCAACCTGAATGATCACTTGTCTAGAATGAGCAGCCCCCAACTCTCTTCAATGGGAATTTTTATAAATATTGCCTAGGTCTTTTGGGTCAGTTTTCATTAATTGAGCCACGTGCTCTGATTCCACTATCTTGGGAAATCATGACCCCAAATGTAGGGAGTTTTCCACCTACAATAGTTGGAAGTGGTTTGAGGATGCTGCCACATGTCAGTTTGCTCTCCACCTAGTCTCCTCCACCAATTTGAGCAGTAAAAACTCTTTAAACAGCTCTCCTAAGCTGTTGTCTCCTCATTTATTTATTTATAAATAAAATATTTAGAATTTACATTAAATATCCTTGAACCTGTGTTATATCTCAAAATGACACATCTCTTCCTATGACCACTTTCCCATGATTACGTCGCATGTCGACACTTCCATGATGAAACTTCATGAAAAGTCACTGAAATTCACTGAAAAAATACCTAACTTGGAGGACCTGTATCTTGAGTTTTGTAACTCTGTTTAACCTCATATTTTCACCATTGGAAATATATTTCCATTAGCTAAAACTTTCCAGAAGACACCAAAGTCTGAAAATTCCCAGAAATACCCTAAAAATAAGTTTTTTGTCTATATGCGACTTGCTCTCTGTAATACCCACATACGTACGCGAGTTGCTTATGTACGTGACTTTCGGTATTGGCGACCCATGTGTATTTCTTATGTACATTACTGATGCTTCATCAACCCACGTACACCTCTTAAAAATGTCAAAAAAACACGAATTTTGAATTTCGGGTAGTTTGGGTAGTTATGCAACTAACTCCTTCAGTTGTAACTACTTTGTCTTCGCCCCTAACTCTTCCTTGACCATATAAATAGAGGTAGGGAGGTCCATGAGAGGAGACTTGAATTTTTGCATTGTTATGCTAGAGGATTTGGAGCTCTCTTTTCCCACACCTTTTCCCTAGAAGCATTTCCCTTGTGTTGTAGATCTTGGAGGCTGAGTTCCTTGGAGAAGAGAAGCAGCAAAACCGGATCAAGGTTTTGTGAGGTGCCGAACTTGAAGAGAAGGTATACTTGTACTTGTTTTCAAGATTAATAAAGATGTTATGTCCTTCTTCTTCCCAAATCATTGTTCAATGTGTGATTGAATATTTGTTTATGATCATATGATGATGTTATTCAGATCATTACTTCATGTTTATTTGATTATCATTGTTTTATATGTGGTCATAATGGTTTGAGGAAGGTATAATTCATTTTGCAGGTCTCTTGGAGCGAGAGGAGCAAGAAGAGGATTGAAGAGAAAGCTTGGACCAGCCTTCAGTTAATCAGGTGTGGACCATTCTAATCTCTGATCTTGCTTGTATTTACTTGCATAACTATTTGCATCCACCTTTCAACCCCAGTACGTTGATGGCCTCTTAAACCCTAGCCATAGGACACTTTCCTTTACAACAGAACTGGAGACTCCACTGGGGAAAGCCTTGTCTATTTGGTGTTTCTCTGTCTTTCTTTCAGTCTTTTGCATTGTTTCGGGTCCTTCTTGCCACTTAGGAACACCTTATAAGTCCTATAGAACACTTCCCCTACCTTCCTAAGGCAGTTCTTGACCTTTTTGGGGATTTTTTCCACCCGTACACGACTTGCAGATTGAACAGTCGCGTGTCTGGTTTGGTACACGCGACTATCTATACTGTCAACCCGCGTATGGTACGCGACTTGTCAGATATACAACCTGCGTGTGCTTATACACGTGACTTGCTGTATTGGCAACCCATGTACATACATGACTTGCTGTATTGGCAACCCGTGTATGGCACGCGACCTGTCAGTAGTGCAACCCGCGTGTGCCCCTAAAACAGTGTTTTTCCTCATTTTTTGTGGTTCTTTCTAATGTTGTGGGCTATTTGGTAGGTCTTTTGGTGTCCTCTGCAGGTGCATGACTCCAGGGAGTTAGTGTCATCCCTTTTGGTTGTTCTTTATCTATGTGGTAATCCCTTTTATAGCATTAGGGTTTGCTCTTTGCTCTTTCCCCCACCTCCTTTGCTTGGTATGATTTTTGGCTTATGTTTTTTGCAGCCTCTGTTAGTGATGTTTATTTGATTTCAGAAGCTTGTTGGTGTTGGTTTCCTTCTTCTTTTGTTGTTTAACTTCACCATGCCAAAATAGTTGACTTGTCTTTTATGCAAGCCTTCCTTCGAAGTAGGGTTTATACTGACTTTAGGGCATTCTAGAGTTTGTTTGGTGGTTGTATAGCAAAGTTCCTTTTGCTTTGTTCTTATTATCTACATACTTTGCTTTGTAGGTATTTTTTCTTTTGCATTTATAAAAGAAAATTAAAAAGAATGTATCCTTGTTTTTTGTTGCTTCCCCCACACCTCCTTCTTTGGCTTGACCTTCTTGGACAAGGTATTGAGCAGCCTTTGTTTGTAGGTTTAGATTGATACTTGGGACTTCTTGACCTTTCTTTATGTCAGTATTTTTTCTCAATCTCTTCATTCCAAAGTTGTTGGCTTGTTTACCTTTGTAAGCCTTCTTTTCAAGAGAGGTTGATATCCAACTTTAGGGAAACCTAGGGTTTGTTCGTGGGGTGTAGAGTAGTTGTTTATTTGGTTTGCTTACAGTAGTTGCTTGCATTTAGGCTGTTTTTTATTTTTCATTTATAAAATAAAAAGACAAAAACACATGTTTGGTTTATATGCATGTAGATTAGGTTTTTAGTCTAGATTGCATAGCATATCATCGTTTTTGAAAAAAATATAAAAAGAATTTGTTCTTTTGTGGCTTTCAAGTTTTCTATTTGAAAAATAAAGAGAATAGTTTTTGCTTTTTGCATTTCATATCTCTTTGCTTAGTCATTTTGTTTCAAATTTGAGTCAAAACACCACATAAGTTTCATTACATTTACCCTCTGACTAAAAACAACCCTTAAAATAAACGATATAATTTAAAAATTTATTAGTAAGTTTTATTTTATAGGGTCATACACCAACTAGCTCAAGCTAGACTTGTGGATTAGGGAGTTTTAACTCTCCACAAGTATAAAAATTCAGACGTAGTTAGCTAATCACTAGGTAAACCCTTTTCTACATTGACTGTATCTGGGAAGCTCCTCTCAAACGGGAGTTAAGCACGAGGTCGCGTGGAGACTTGGACTAAGGAGATAACCCTCCGATTCTTTGTCAAAGCATAGACCAAGGTTTTTACACACCTAGGGATTCTGTCCTAGACAAAGTTTCGGGCTCAGCTACCTTGCCCATGCATACAAACTAGGCTTGCGACTATCCCCCCAGACTGTCAATATAGTTAAGGTAGCCTTTAGTCTCTTTGAAATCTAGGGTTCATACACAAGTACACCGGAAGGCTATTTCTGGTTGACCTTGGACGGACTTGGAAGGTAACCCCGATAGAAAGTGTGGGAGGGCGGTGGGTGATTCCTCTGCTTGTGCCTAAGAAAATCTACAGGGATGGAAAGTAATTGTCTATCAGCTTTCTTCTGGAAAGTATATCTTATACATGTTTGTTTGTTTGTCTTTAGGAATTTTGTAGTGAGTGCTGTGTGGTTTGTTTGTTCTTAGTGTGCCTTTAGGTGTGTGATTTGTAGTTTTGGTTTCCTATCAACCTCAGACTTTGTCTCCTAGTTTGAAACTATGGCTAACACCCCTTCAAAGACCAACCAAGAGATCCCCATGCTGGGAACTCCTTGTACTATTCCTCTCATGGGGAATGTTGGTGTTCCCATGATGGCCACCTTGAATCTACCTGGATTCACCCTAGGGCTACCGATGTGGTTTTTTTCCACTCCAACTTTCCTGAATGCTCGTGATGCTTCTCAAGTAAGCTCTTTATATCAAGGGCATCAAAACACTGCTCCCCCTTCACTTGTAGTTGATTCTCCTCCTCCTTCTACCTCATGCGGTGAAAGTACTGATACTAATAATCGACAATCTAAAAGGATTAAAAGAAGGAGGAATAGGAAAAAGGAATGTAAGCAAGGGGGCACCCATTCAACCTCTACAATTCAAGTTGAACCTCACCACCCAGCCTCTGTGGTTCATGCTGGGGGCACCTATCCAACCTCTGCAGGTCATGTTGGATCTAAGCACTCAACCTCTGCAAGTCAAGTTGATCTTCACCATCCAGCCTCTGTTGATCATGCTGGTGGAATCCTTCCAACCTTTCCAGGTCATGTTGGATCCAGTCACTCAGCCTCTGCAGTTCATGCTGAGGGCACCCGTTCAACCTCTGCTGTTCAAGTTGAACCTCCCCATCCAACCTCTGCAAGTCATGTTGGATCCATCCATCCATCCTCTATTGATCATGCTGGTGGGATCCTTCCAACCTTTTTAGGTCATGTCGGATCTAGTTAGTCAGCCTCTACAGTTCATGCTGAGGGCACCCGTTCAAACTCTGTTGTTCAAGTTGAACCTCCCCATCTAACCTCTGTAAGTCATGTTGGATCCATCCACCCATCCTCTGCGGTTCATGCTAGGGGCACACACTCAACTGCTGCAAAGCATGTTGATCCTAGCTACTCAGCCTCTGTTGTTCATGTTGGTGGTGCCCGTCCAACCTCTACAAGTCATGTTGGACCCAGTATCTCAGCCTCTGCAATCCATGATGGGGGCTATCTCTTAGACTCTGCAGGTCATGCTGGGGGCAGTATCTCAGCCTCTTTGGTTCATGCTGAAGATAATTCGTCAGCCACTGCGATTCATGTTGAAACAGTTGAAAAGACTACTTGCTCAAAACACAAGCCCAAGTTTCCTTGTAAGCTTTGTGAGGGAGACAACCTTACTTATAAATGCCCTTCTATCGTGAAGGTGCAGAGAGTTTGGTTTCATGGTCATCCCATTTTTTAACATCCTAAAGTCTCTCAACAACCAACCTCTCTTATTCAGGTTGGACCCAGTCACCCAGCCTCTGTAGTTCATGCTGGGGGCAAACTCTAAGCCTCTATAGATCATGTTGAGAGCAAACAGTCAGCCACTGCTAGTCATGTTGACACCATTGAGAAAACTGGTCATTCGAAGTGCAAAATTAAGTTCCCTTGTAAGCTATGCGAGGGAGATCATCTTACTCACCAGTGCCCTACTATCGCAGAGGTGCGAAGAGTGTGGTCTGGGACTCAATAATTTCCTTCTCCTGAACAAACTATAGTTTCTCAACAACCTACTCAACCTTTGGTTGATCAAGTGGTCGAACCAATATCAGATTTGGTCGATCCCACTCTTCTTTTAGAGAGTGATCCTGATGTGATTGAACTAATGTCATCTTTGGTCAATCCCACTCTCCCTTCAGAGACTGAATTTCATGAAGCGGTTGAATCGAGTTCAATATCGATCAATCCCACTCTTCCTTTGGAGAGTGAAGTGTCTGCTAGTCACATTTTATTCACTGCCAGTTCAGAACTTACTGCACAAGAGGGTACTGAACTTGCTTCGGATCAACCCCCACCAAGCTCTCGGATTGCTTCCTTTGATTGGGATAGCCTAGTTGAGCCACGCCTTCCTTCTAACGCACCTTTCCAGATAAAGGTCAAAGTTGAATAATATATGATTGCTCGTTGTATTGTTGATAAAGGAACCTGATTTAGTATCTTGTCTGCTCATGCTTGGCGAGGCATGGGATCTCCCAGCCTTGTGTCGACTGCTAGTCAGTTACTGGAATTTGATAGAAGAACTTGTGTAGCCTTGGGAATTCTTTCTCAAACACCTATTACTTTGGGTGAGAAGACCGTCTTAGTTGACTTCATGGTGATAGAAGACCCCTTGGACTTCAATATTATCCTTGGACATGATTATGTCTATGCCATGCAAGCTGTGGTGTCAACATTATTTCATGTGATGTACTTTAATCATGGTGAAGAAATCGTCACTATCGATCAGTTGGATTTTCTTGATCCTTCTCCTCACCCAACTAGAGACCAAGTCTTTCCTTTATTGATTCCCAGTGTTTCTATAGACACTACACCGCCACAAGTGAACTATGTGGCCTCTTGTCCTTTGTGTTCAATTGCTACTGAGAAGTAGCCTCTGTTTCATGCTTACCTTATCGGGACTTGGTCCCAGCAGTTGAACAGGTGAGTCATCCTATACAGATTGTGGGGCCTAGTCTCCACTCTGTCAATCCTTTTGAAAGTTTAGAAATGTGTCCTATCTCGGATGATCTCCTTCCTTTGGATGAAGTATTTCTAGAGTCTTTGATACAGTCTAACCTTATTTTGGAGGTTGGTTCAGTTGTGACTAAGTCTAACCCTGATTTGCCTAATAAGCCTAACCTTTCTTCTTATGTTGGTCTTGTTGAGTCTTTTGACTCTTCCTTCGAACAGCAAGTCAGTGATCCTGATGAGTTTGATTTTTCTTATGAATTTTTCAACTCCTGTGATACTGAGTTTGTTCCTGGAGACTCTATATCCCTTGTTGATTTTTTCTCTCCTTCTGAGTTTGATCTTACTGATTATAAACCCTTGAGCCTTGGTTCTATAGAATCTTCTTCGGTCATTTCTGCCTTGACTTTACCTTTTATAGAAGATAGCAAAGTAACATGTGTTTCTTCCAAAGTGACCTGCATCGGATCTTTTCTTTTGAATATGATCCTCATGTTGTTGTTTCTTGGAAATAGGATTTGTAGTTGGATTCACAAGTGTTTATTGGCCTCGCCTTATTTTTCAAGTTGTAATTGCATTTACATGTGCCCTGCTCGCGCTTATGAGTCTGATGCTGGATTCCAGGGTTTTAGCTCGTTGTATAATCCCTCATCTTTTTTCTCATTGTCACTAAGCCTTGTATCATTTTGTCTTTGCAACTTGACACCTTTTACCTTGAGGAGATGTTCCCCGAGTGTCTTTATCCTGCTCATGTTCCTTGCATTATGCATAGGTTTGTTCCTTGCCCTTGGAACTAGTTTCTCCTTCCTATGAAACTCGTCTCCTCGCATTTAGAGCATTCTTTCTGCTCTCCTTCGAGCTCGTTAAAAACAGTAAGGAGGCTGCGAGTTGACTTTTTCGGACTCGTTAAAATTTCACGGAAATATTTTGAGTTTCTTTAGGCCCAGATTTGACTCTTCAAAATAGACTTGACTACCGAGTAAACTTGTTCATTCAGGATCATTAAGAATATGTGAATGTGCATCCACATTGGTGGTAGGTTATCACTTTCTCGGACCATGTGGAATAATACGAGAAAGGAACACTCTCTTTTCTTTGAAATTGAGAAGAGTATTCTCATGAATAGGTTTATCACTTTTCTAGACCTGAGGGACTAAACTTACGGAAAAGGAACCCCTGGTATGAGATTAGTTTTCTCTTTTTCATGCTCTGGACCAAAACATGAAAAAGATTCCCGGTGTACTTTATGTCTTTGTCATGCTCGTTAAACCTTAAAGAACAAAGCATCGAGTTTATTGTTGTAAGCCCCATTTCTTGTAATCAAAAGGATCTTTCTGAGTGATATTTCCTTCCTTCACACTTGTAAAACTCAGGCTATATGCTGCTTTTGAAGGAGCGTTGGGTAGGTGGTAATTTAACCTTTTTCGGACCTTCCTAACTAAGTATGAAAAAGGTGCGCCTTTTCTTCTTCAAAAGTTAAGAGAGTTATTCTTTGGTATGTTTTATACTGTTTCGGCCTCAGGAGACTAAATTGTACGAAAAAGCACCCCCCTAGAGTCTTCTTTGTCGTTTTCAGACTCTCTGAACTATGAAAACACCATCGAGCATGTAGTAGTTTGGGCTCGTAAAATCCATGAATTAGTGCTTTGTCAAGCATTCTTCTTTCTTTTCTTCGAGCTTGCCAAAAATGAAGATGGTCCCAAGTTTTCTTTCTTGGACTCATTAAACCTTTACACGAAAGAGGGGAAGGGAAGTTCATTCACATGTTTTTTACATCATGGCAGCAAGTCTTGTTTCCTTGAACAAAGCACCAGTTTTGAGTCTATCAACAGTTGGGTCCTAGTATTTTGACCTTATCCTGATTCATAGTTTCTTACTCCTCTAGTTGGTCTATTTTCCAATTATATGGGGAATCTGTCAATGTCTCCTACATTGTAGATTTGTTCCGTTCATCCTTTTTGTGTCAAAAGCTTCCTAAGTCACTTTTTTGTCGTGCTCATTGTTCAAGGATTAAACCTTTGTTGGTCATTTCTACAATTTCTTGACCTTTTGTGTCGGCCATTCCCTGGTATCAGTTCATTACATCATGTCTTCGGCGTTCCTTGTCGTGAAATTCAGTACCAATTCTAGATCCAATTATTCTTTGACTTACCTCGTGTTGGATGATGAAGGATGCCCTAATGCCTTCCTTCCAACGGATCTTTTCCTATCGACTGCAATACATCTTGCTCTGGGAATGAGATTTAGAGTTTTATGATAGTACCTTGGGGATTGTTGTCATCAGTGGAAATTTCCCTCGCTATTGGGTAGTAAGAATACCTTAATGTCTCCTACTCGATAGATTCTTCAAGTGTTCAACTTCAAGTCCTTGTAATCACACTTGTTAGAATGTACTTGGTACCTTGGGGACCATTTTCATTAATGGTGGTTTCCCTCATGTTTGTTAACGGTTCTCATTATCAACCGGTAATCAAACGGTTTCCTCCATGTTTGACTTCAACTCCTTTTATTCACATGGTTAGGATTCGTACCGTTTGGGCGGTTTGGATTGAAGACCTTGGGCCGACAATAGCATCATCATTTTTTGCTATCGCCTGAGTTGCGCAAGACCTTGTTACATTTTATATGACATTTTGCTGAGACATAG
Organism: Pseudotsuga menziesii; assembly: GCA_001517045.1. Classification (NCBI taxonomy): domain Eukaryota; kingdom Viridiplantae; phylum Streptophyta; class Pinopsida; order Pinales; family Pinaceae; genus Pseudotsuga; species Pseudotsuga menziesii. Next base: position 78,447 of record LPNX010127324.1, read on the forward strand.
ATCCACCTTGTATTTTTGTGGCTATGATCAATTGTTGAGTATGGATCCACNTTTGTTTTTTGCATTTCATATCTCTTTGCTTAGTCATTTTGTTTCAACTTTTAGTCAAAACACCACATACATTTCATGCCATTTAACCTCTGACTAAAAACAACCCTTAAAATAAACGATATAATTTAAAATTTTATTAGTAAGTTTTATTTTATAGGGTCATACACCAACTAGCTCAAGCTAGACTTGTGGATTAGGGAGTTTTAACTCTCCACAAGTATAAAAATTCAGACGTAGTTNATGCTGGTTCCACTTATATCTTTATGGCGATGTTTTGTATATGGACTTGTATGTCCCAGAGATCAGTTTTTTCTGACATTTATCTCTCTTTCAGGTACCTTTGTTCGAGCATTTTGATCTTGGATTCTCTGCTCTCTCCATACTTAGTTGTTTCCTTTATAATGTATTTCAGTTATCGTCTTCCCCTCTAACCTCACACATTAGGGGGCATCTGTTATAGCTCAAAATGACACATCTCTTCCTATGGCCACTTTCCCATGATTATGTCGCATGTCGACACTTCCATGATGACACTTCATGAAAAGTCACTGAAAGTCACTGAAAAAACACCTAATTTGGAGGACCTATATCTTGACTTATGTAACTATGTTTAACCTCATATTTTCACCACTGGAAAGGTATTTATGTTAGATAAAACTTTCCAGAAGACACCAAAGTCTAGAAATGCCCAGAAATTCCCTAAAAATAATTTTTTTGTCTATACGTGACTTACTCTCTATAATACCCGCGTACGATACGCAACTTGCTCTCTGTAATACCCGCGTACGTACGCGAGTTGCTTATGTATGTGAATTTTTGTATTGGAAACCCGTGTGTATTTCTCATGTACGTGACTGATGTTTCAGCAACCCTCGTACACCTCTTAAAAATGTCAAAAAAACATGAATTTTGAATTTCAGGTAGTTTGGGTAGTTATGCAACTGACTCCTTCAGTTGTAACTACTTTGTCTTCGCCCCTAACTCTTCCTTGACCATATAAATAGAGGTAGGGAGGTCCATGAGAGGAGATTTGAATCTTTGCATTGTTATGCTATAGGATTTGGAGCTCTCTTTGCCCACACCTTTTCCCTAGAAGCATTTCCCTTGTGTTGCAGAGCTTGGAGGCTAAGTTCCTTGGAGAAGAGAAGCAGCAGAACCAGATCAAGGTTTCATGAGGTGCCAAACTTGAAGAGAAGGTACACTTGTACTTGTTTTCAAGATTAATAAAGATGTGATGTCCTTCTTCTTCCCAAATCATTGTTCAATGTGTGATTGAATATTTTTTTATGATCATATGATGATGTTAGTCAGATCATTACTTCATGTTTATTTGATTATCATTGTTTTATATGTGGTAATAATGGTTTGAGGAAGGTATAATTCATTTTGTAGGTCTCTTGGACGAGAGGAGCAAGAAGAGGATTGAAGAGAAAGCTTGGTCCAGCCTTCAGTTAATCAAGTGTGGACCATTCTAATCTCTGATCTTGCTTGTATTTACTTGCAAAACTATTTGCATCCACCTTTCAACCCCAGTACATTAGTATGGCCTCTTAAACCCTAGCCATAGGACACTTTCCTTTACAACAAAACTGGCGACTCCGCTGGGGAAAGCCTTGTCTGTTTGGGGTTTCTTTGTCTTTCTTTCAGTATTTTGCATTGTTTCAGGTCCTTCTTGCCACTTAGGAACACCCTATAAGTCTGATAGAACACTTCCCCTGCCTTCCTAAGGAAATTTTTGACCCTTTTTGGGAGTTTTTCCACCCATACCCAACTTGCAGATTGAACAGTCGCATGTCTGGTTTGGTACACGCGACTGTCTATGCTGTCAACCCGTGTATGATACGTGAATTGTCAGCTATACAACCCACGCATTCTTATACACACAACTTGTTGTATTGGCAACCTGTGTATGTACGTGACTTGCTGTATTGGCAACCCGCATATGACACACGACCTGTCAGTAGTACAACCCGCGTGTGCCCCTAAAACAATGTTTTTCCTCATTTTTTGTGGTTCTTTATACTATTGTGGGCTATTTGGTAGGTCTTTTGGTGTCCTCTGCAGGTGCATGACTCCAGGGAGTTAGTGTCATCCCTTTTGGTTGTTCTTTATCTATGTGGTAATCCCTTTTATATCATTAGGGTTTGCTCTTTGCTCTTTCCCCCACCTCCTTTGCTTGGTATGATTTTTGGCTTATGTTTTTGGTCAACCTCTGTTAGTGATATTTTTTTGATTTCAGAAGCTTGTTGGTGTTGGTTGCCTTCTTTTTTTGTTGGTTAACTTCACCATGCCAAAATAGTTGACTTGTATTTTATGCAAGCCTTCCTTCCAAGTAGGGTTTATACTGACTTTAGGGCATTATAGAGTTTGTTTGGTGGTTGTATAGCAAAGTTCCTTTTGCTTTGTTCTTATTATCTACATAATTTGCTTTGTAGGTAGTTTTCTTTTGCATTTATAAAAGAAAATTAAAAAGAACGTATACTTGTTTTTTGTTGCTTCCCCCACACCTCCTTCTTTGGCTTGACCTTCTTGGACAAGGTATTGAGCAGACTTTGTTTATAGGTTTAGATTGATACTTGGGACTTCTTGACCTTTTTTATGTCACTCTTTTTGCTCAGTATCATCATTCCAAAGTTGTTGGCTTGTTTGTTGGCTTGTTTACCTTTGTAAGCCTTCTTTTCAAGAGAGGTTGATATCCAACTTTAGGGAAACCTAGGGTTTGTTTGTGGGGTGTAGAGTAGTTGTCTATTTGCTTTGCTTACAGTACTTGCTTGCATTTAGGCTGTTTTTTCTTTTGCATTTATAAAAGAAAAATACAAAAACATATGTTTGCTTTATATGCATGTAGATTAGGTTTTTAGTCTAGATTGCATAGCATATCATCGTTTTTGAAAAAAATATAAAAAGAATTTGTTCTTTTGTGGCTTTCAAGTTTTCTATTTGAAAAATAAAGAGAATAGTTTTTTGTTTTTTGCATTTCATATCTCTTTGCTTAGTCATTTTGTTTCAACTTTTAGTCAAAACACCACATACATTTCATGCCATTTAACCTCTGACTAAAAACAACCCTTAAAATAAACGATATAATTTAAAATTTTATTAGTAAGTTTTATTTTATAGGGTCATACACCAACTAGCTCAAGCTAGACTTGTGGATTAGGGAGTTTTAACTCTCCACAAGTATAAAAATTCAGACGTAGTTGGCTAATCACTAGGTAAACCCTTTTCTACATTGATTGTATCTGGGAAGCTCCTCTCAAACGGGAGTTAAGAATGAGGCCGCGTGGAGACTTGAACTGAGGAGATAACCCTCCGATTCCTTGTCAAAGCGTAGACCAAGGTTTTTACACATCTGGGGATTTTGTCCTAGACAGAGTTTCGGGCTCATCTTCCCTACCCATGTGTATGAACCAGGCTTGCGACTATCCCCCCAGACTATCAATATAGTTAAGGTAGAATTTAGTCTCTTTGACATCTATGGTTCATACACAGGTACACCGGAAGTCTATTTCTGGTTGACATTGGATGGACTTAGAAGGTAACCCCGGTAGAAAGTGTGGGAGGGCAGTGGGTGATTCCTCTGCTTGTGCCTAAGAACATCTACAGGTATGCCAAGTAACTGTCTATCAGCTTTCTTCTGGAAAGTATATCTTATACCTGTTTGCCTGTTTGGCTTTAGGAATTTTTTAGTGAGTGCTGTGTGGTTTGTCTGTACTTACTGCGCCTTTAGGTGTGTGCTTTGTAATTTTGGTTTCCTATCAACCTCAGACTTTTTCTCCTAGTTTGAAACTATGGCTAACACCCCTTCGAACACCAACCAAGAGATCCCCACGCTAGGAACTCCTTGTACTATTCCTCTCACGGGGAATGTTGGTGTTCCCATGATGGCCACCTTAAATCTACCTGGATTCACCCTAGGGCTACCGGTGTGGTTGTTTTCCACACCAACTGTCCTGAATGCTCCTGATGCTTCTCAAGTAAGCTCTTTATATCAAGGGCATCAAAACACTGCTCCCCCTTCACATGTAGTTGATTCTCCTCCTCCTTCTACCTCATGCAGTGAAAGTACTGATACTAGTAACCGCCAGTCTAAAAGGAGTAAAAGAAGCAATAGGAAGAAGACACATAAGAAATGGGGCACCTGTTCAACCTCTACAAGTCAAGTTGAACCTCACCACCTAGCCTCTGTGGTTCATGCTGGGGGCACCTATCCAACCTCTACAGGTCATGTTGGATCTAAGCACTCAACCTATGCAAGTCAAGTTGATCTTAACCATCCAGCCTCTGTTGATCATGCTGGTGGGATCCTTCCAACCTTTCCAGGTCATGTTGGATCTAGTCACTCAGCCTCTACAATTCATGCTGACGGCACCCGTTCAACCTCTATTCTTCAAGTTGAACCTCCCCATCCAACCTCTACAAGTCATGTTGGATCCATCCATCCAGCCTCTGTTGATCATGCTGGTGGGATCCTTCCAACCTTTTCAGGTCATGTCGAATCTAGTCACTCAGCCTCTGCAGTTCATGCTGAGGGCACCCGTTCAAACTCTGTTGTTCAAGTTGAACCTCCCCATCTATCCTCTGTAAGTCATGTTGGATCCATCCACCCATCCTCTGCGGTTCATGCTAGGGGCACACACTCAACTGCTGCAAAGCATGTTGATCCTAGCCACTCAGCCTCTGTTGTTCATGTTGGTGGTGCTCGTCCAACCTCTACAAGTCATGTTGGACCCAGTATCTCAGCCTCTGCAAGCCATGATGGGGGCTATCTCTCAGACTCTGCAAGTCATGCTGGGGGCAGTATCTCAGCCTCTTTGGTTCATGCTGAAGACAATTCGTCAGCCACTGCGAGTCATGTTGAAACAGTTGAAAAGACTACTTGCTCAAAACACAAGCCCAAGTTTCCTTGTAAGCTTTGTGAGGGAGACAACCTTACTTATAAATGCCCTTCTATCGTGAAGGTGCAGAGAGTTTGGTTTCATGGTCATCCCATTTTTTAGCATCCTAAAGTCTCTCAACAACCAACCTCTCTTATTCAGGTTGGACCCAGTCACCCAGCCTCTATAGTTCATGCTGGGGGCAAAATCTAAGCCTCTATAGATCATGTTGAGAGCAAACAGTCAGCCACTACTAGTCATGTTGACACCATTGAGAAAACTGGTCATTCGAAGTGCAAACTTAAGTTCCCTTGTAAGCTATGCGAGGGAGATCATCTTACTCAGCCTCTCCAAGTCATGCGGGGGGCAGTCTCTCAGCCTCTGCAAGTCATGCTGCGGGCAGTATCTCAACCTCTGTGGTTCATGCTAAAGACAATTCGTCAGCCACTGCGAGTCATGTTGACACTATTGAAAAGACTGCTAGTTCAAAACACAAGCCCAAGTTTCCTTATAAGCTTTGTGAGGGAGACCACCTTACTTATAAATGCCCTTCTATCACGGAGGTGAAAAGAGTTTGGTTTCATGTTCATCCCATTTTTGAACATCCTAAAGTATCTCAACAACCAACCTCTCTTTGTTAGGTTGGACCCAGTCACCCAACATCTGTAGTTCATGCTGGGGGAAAACTCTCAACCTTTGTAGATCATGTTCAGAGAAAACAGTTAGCCACTTCTAGTCATGTTGAAACCATTGAGAAAACTGGTCGTTCGAAGTGCAAACTTAAGTTCCCTTGTAAGCTATGCGAGGGAGATCATCTTACTCACCAGTTCCCTGCTATCGCAGAGGAGCGAAGAGTGTGGTCCGGGAGTCAAGATTTTCCTTCTCCTGAACAACCTATAGTTTCTCAACAACCTACTCAACCTTTGGTTGATCAAGTGGTCGAACCAATCTTAGATTTGGTCGATCCCACTCTTATTTCAGATACTGATCCGGATGTGATTGAACCAATGTCATATTTTCTCAATCCCACTCTCCCTTTAGAGATTGACTTTCACGAAGTGGTTGAATCGAGTTCAGTATCGATCAATCCCACTCTTCCTTTGGAGAGTGAAGTGTCTACTAGTCACATTTTCTTCACTGCCAGTTCATAACTTACTGAACAAGGGGGCACTGAACTTGCTTCGGATCAACCCCCACCAAGCTCTCGGATTGCTTCCTTTGATTGGGATAGCCTAGTTGACCCGCGCCTTCCTTCTAACGCACATTTACAGATAAAGGTCAAAGTTGAACAATATACAATTGCTCGTTGTATTGTTGATGAAGGAGCCTTAGTTAGTATCTTGTCTACTCGTGCTTGGCGAGGCATGGGATCTCCCAGCCTTTTGTCGACTGCTAGTCAGTTACTGGAATTTGTTAGAAGAACTTGTGTATCCTTGGGAATTCTTTCTGAAACACCTGTTACTTTGGTTGGGAAGACCGTCTTAGTTGACTTCATGGTGATAGAAGACCCCTTGGACTTCAATATGCTCCTTGGACGTGATTATGTCTATGCCATGCACACTGTGGTGTCAACATTCTTTTGTGTGATGTACTTTAATCATGGCAAAGAAATTGTCACTATCGATCAATTGGATTTTCTTGATCCTTCTCCTGACCCAACTAGAGACTAGGTCTTTCCTTTATTGATTCCCAGTGTTTCTATAGACACTACCCCGCCACAAGTGAACTATGTGGCATCTTGTCCTTTGTGTTCAATTGCTACTAGGAAGCAGCCTCTGTTTTCATGCTTACCTTCTCGGGACTTGGTCCCAGCAGTTGAACAGGTGAGTCATCCTATACAGATTGTGGGGCCTAGTCTCCACTCTGTCAATCCTTTTGAAAGTTTAGATATGTGTCCTATTTCGGATGATCTCCTTCCTTTGGATGAAGTATTTCTAGATTCTTTGATACAGTCTGACCTTCTTTTGGATGCTAGTTCAGTTGTAACTAAGTCTAACCCTGATTTTCCTAGTAAGCCTAACCTTTCTTCTTATGTTGGTCTTGTTGGGTCTTTTGACTCTTCCTTCGAATAGCAAGTCAGTGATCTTGATGAGTTTGATTTTTCTTATGAATTTTTCAACTCCTGTGATACTGAGTTTGTTCCTGTAGACTCTATATCCCTTGTTGATTTTTCCTCTCCTTCTGAGGTTGATCTTACTGATTATAAATCCTCGAGCCTTGCTTCTATAGAATCTTCTTCGGTCCTTTCTACCTTGACTTTACCTTTTATAAAAGATAGCAAAGTCACATGTGTTTCTTCCAAAGTGACCTGCATCGGATATTTTCTTCTGAATATGATCCTCATGTTGTTGTTTCTTGGAGACAGGATTTGTAGTTGGATTGAAAACTGCTTATTGGCCTCACCTTGTTGTTCAAGTCGTAATTGCATTTACATGTGCTCTGCTTGCGCTTATGAGCCTGATGCCGGCTTCCACGCTTTTATCTCGTTGTATAAGACCTCATCTTTTTTCTCATTGTCACTAAGCCTTGTATCATTTTGTCTTTGCAACTTGACACCTTTTACCTTAAGGGGACGTTCCCCGAGTGTCTTTATCCTGCTCATGTTCCTTGCATTATGCATAGGTCTATTCCTTGCGCTTGTAAGCAGTTTCGCTTGCCTATGACACTCGTCTCCTCGCATTTAGAGCATTCTTTCTGCTCTCCTTCGAGCTCGTTAAAAACAGTAGGGAGGCCACGAATTGAATTTTTTGGACTCGTTAAAATTTCACGGAAATATTTTAGTTTCTTTAGGCCCAAGTCAGACTCTTCAAAATAGACTTGACTGCCGAGTAAACTTGTTCATTCAGGCTCGTTAAGAATATGTGAATGGGCATCCACATTAGTGGTAGGTTATCACTTTCTCTAACCATGTGGAATAATACGAGAAAGGAATACTCTCTTTTCTTCGGAATTGAGAAGAGTATTCTCAGGCATAGTTTTATCGCTTTTTCGGACCTAAGGGACTAGACATATGGAAAAGGAACCCCTGGTATGAGCTTAGTTTTCTCTTTTTCGTGCTCTGGACAAAAAACATGAAAAATATTCCAAGTGTACTTTATGTTTTTGTCATGCTCGTTAAACCTTAAAGAACAAAGCATCGAGTTTATTGTTGTAAGCCTCATTTCTTGTAATCAGATGGATATTTCTGATTGATCTTGCCTTCCTTCACACTCGTAAAACTCACGCTATATGCTACTTTTGAAGGAGCATTGGGTAGGTGGTAATTTAACCTTTTTCGGACCTTCCTGACTAAGTACGAAAAAGGTGCGCCTTTTCTTCTTCAAAAGTTAAGAGAGTTCTTCTTTGGTATGTTTTATACTTTTTTGGCCTCATGAGACTAAATTGTATGAAAAAGCACCCCCCTGGAGTTTTCATACTCTCCAATCTATGAAAACACCCTCGAGCATGTACTAGTTCGGGCTCGTAAAATCCAAGAATTAGTGCTTTATCAAGCATTCTTCTTTCTTTTCTTCGAGCTTGCCAAAAATGAAGATGGTCCCAAGTTTTCTTTCTTGGACTCATTAAACCTTTACAAGAAAGAGGGGAAGGGAATTTCATTCACATGTTTTTTACATCATGGCAGCAAGTCTTGTTTCCTTGAACAAAGCACCAGTTTTGAGTTTATCAACAGTTGGGTCCTAGTATTTTGACCTTATTTTGATTCAGAGTTTCTTACTCCAGTTGGTCTCTTTTCCAATTATATGGGGAATCTATCAATGTCTCCTACATTGTAGATTTGTTTCATTGGTCCCTTTTGTGTCAAAAGCTGCATAAGTCACTTTTGTGTCATGCTCACTGTTCAAGGATTAAACCTTTGTCGGCCATTTCTGCAGTTTCCTTGACATTTTGTGTCGTCCATTCCCTGGTATCAATTCATTACATCATGTCTTCGGTGGTCCTTGTCATGAAATTCAGTACCAATTCCAGATCCAATTAGTCTTTGACTTACCTCATGTTGGAAGATGAAGGATGCCTTAATGCCTTCCTTCCAAAGGATCTTTTCCTATCAACTGCAATACATCTTGCTCTGGGAATGAGATTTAGAGTTTTATGACAGTACCTTGGGGATTGTTGTCATTAGTGGCAATTTCCCTCGCTATTGGGTAGTAATAATACCTTAATGTCTCCTACTCGATAGATTCTTCAAGTGTTCAACTTCAATTCCTTGTAATCACACTTGTTAGAATGTACTTGGTACCTTGGGGACCATTTTCATTAATGGTGGTTTCCCTCGCATTTGTTAATGGTTCTCATTATCGACCGGTAATCAAACGGTTTCCTCCATGTTTGACTTCAACTCCTTTTATTCACATGGTTAGGATTCGTACCTTTTGGGCGGTTTGGATTGAATACCTTGGGCCAACAATAGCATCGTCATTTTTTGCTATCGCCTGAGTTGCGCAAGACCTTGTTACATTTTATATGACATTTTGCTGAGACATAGATCCACCTTGTATTTTTGTGGCTATGATCGATTGTTGAGTATGGATCCACCTTGTTCATTTGTGGCCATGACTCCTTTAGATTTGATATGGCGCCTTTTTGCATATTGAGTGACCATGATAGTTTCATCAGTTAAACATATGTTGGATCCGCCTATATCTTTATGGCGATGTTTTGTATATGGACTTTTATGTCCCAGAGATCAGTTTTTTCTGACATTTATCTCTCTTTCAGGTACCTTTGTTCGAGCCTTTTGATCTTGGATTCTCTACTCTCTCCATACTCAGTTGTTTCCTTTATAATGTATTTCAGCTATCATCTTCCCCTCTAACCTCACACATTAGGGGGCATCTGTTATAGCTCAAAATGAAAAATCTCTGCTTGTGACCACTTTCCCATGATTCTGTCGCATGTCGACACTTCCATGATGACACTTCATGAAAAGTCATTGAAAGTCACTAAAAACACACCTAACTTGGAGGACCTGTATCTTGAGTTTTGTAACGCTTTTTAACCTCATATTTTCACCGTTGGAAGGGTATTTATGTTAGCTAAAACTTTCTAGAAGACACCAAAGTCTGAAAAAGCCCAAAAATACCCTAAAAATAAGTTTTTTGTCTATACTTGACTTTCTCTCTTGAATACCCGCGTACGATACGTGACTTGCTCTTTGTAATACCTGCGTACGTACGCGCCTTGCTTATGTACATGAATTTCTATATTGGAAACCCACGTGTATTTCTCATGTACGCGACTGATGTTTCAGCAATCCGCGTACACCTCTTAAAAATGTCAAAAAAACATGAATTTTGAATTTCGGGTAGTTTGGGTAGTTATGCAACTGACTCCTTCAGTTGTAACTAATTTTTCTTCGACCCTAACTCTTCCTTGACCATATAAATAGAGGTAGGGAGGTCCATTAGGGGAGACTTGAATCTTTGCATTGTTATGCTGGAGGATTTGGAGCTCTCTTTTCCCACACCTTTTCCCTAGAAGCATTTCCCTTGTGTTGCAGAGCTTGGAGGCTGAGTTCCTTGGAGAAGAGAAGCAATAGAACTGGATCAAGGTTTCATGACGTGCCGAACTTGAAGAGAAGGTATACTTGTACTTGTTTTCAAGATTAATAAAGATGTGATTTCCTTCTTCTTCCCAAATCATTGTTCAATGTGTGATTGAATATTTTTTTATGATCATATGATGATGTTAGTCAGATCATTACTTCATGTTTATTTGATTATCATTGTTTTATATGTGGTCATAATGGTTTGAGGAAGCTATAATTCATTTTGCAGGTCTCTTGGAGCGAGAGGAGCAAGAAGAGGATTGAAGAGAAATCTTGGACTAGCCTTCAGTTAATCAGGTGTCTACCATTCTAATCTCTGATCTTGCTTGTATTTACTTGTAGAACTATTTGCATCCACCTTTCAACCCTAGTACGTTGATGGCCTCTTAAACCCTAGCCATAGGACACTTTCCTTTACAACACCCTGCTGAGTCATCAATTACAACTTAGCATAAAATTTAACATATTGTCCTCAAATAATATAAAATGGTTTTTGAAAAATTGGGGCATGTGACATTGTTCCTCCATATTTAAAAAATTGACTCTTCACATGTTGATGTATATGTAACTTCGGAATGTATTCACTTGTATTTCTTATGTATTGTAACCCGATGTTTATTTCGGGATGTATTTGTAATGTACTTGAGTCATGTCATTCCCGATGTTCCGATCGGGAAGATCTATAATGTAAACAATTCATGTCAAGTCATTGTAGGTAACCCTCCTATTGTCTAAGGGTTAAAGTCCCTGTAGTTACAGGGCACTAGGGTTATTAGACTCTCCTAAAGAGGTCGGCCCTAGTATGGTTTTAGTCATGTTAGGATTACTATAAATAGAGAGCTAGCCTCTCTATTTATTACACAACTCATACACACTCAAGTGTAGTGCATAGTTGAGGAAGGAGAAGACACTGGGGCTATATAGAAAGAAGGTTACTGCTGTCAAGAGATCTTCTTACTGTTTTGGGGTTTTACTATTGGTGTTGATTCTATCTCTGAGGAAGTTGCGGGGTTTTCACCATTTATGGTTTCCCCAAGGAAAAACACTGTGTTCATTGTCTCTTGTGTTTAATTGATGTGCTTGTTTTTCTCTCTGTTAAAGATACTAATGTTATACTAGCTTAATGTTAAAAATCTAACATTGTATCAGAGCTAACCTGAGAAGAAGACATTGTGCAGCTATATGAACTATGGCTTCCTACTTTGTGGATATCTCTCCACAATTTTTCAGCAAAAGAAGGTTGGAATAACTCTCCTCCTTAGGGCGCATCTTTATGTCGAAGCAAAATCCAATTTTGAGGTTATTCAGTTTTGGACCCGACACTACTACCAGAAATTAGGGCTTTTCATAGAAGAGGAATTTTTCAGTGAACCCAGGCCTGAATTGATCTCCTCCCTAAAATCGAAGTTAGGGCTCAATTTCAAAGTAATTGGTTGGACAGAACTCTAGAAAAGAAAAACCCTAATTTTCTTCTGAACCAGCACTACAGAATATCAGCTACAAATCCAGATCTGACATCTTGAACTGGTAAGATATAAATATTTTGTATTTCCATTTGAGGTTCTCATTTAAGATGTCTCCTCATACCAAGCTTGATGAAAAGATTGAGGGAGTTGATAACTTCCGATCCTGGACGTATAGGATCTCCCTGGTCCTGGAAGAGAATGACTTGGACTCCTACATCAATGAGGAGGTTCCAATTCTAGAGGGAGATGAGGCTAAGGCCTTACACAAGAAGAAGATGGTTATAGCAAAGAGAATCATTGCTGATTCTATCAAGGATCATCTCATACCACAGGTCTCCTCCCTAAAGACACCTTAAGATAAAGTTGATGCCCTAACCAAATTGTTTGAAGGGAAGAACATAAACCGAAAGATGAATCTGAGAAACCAACTGAAGAATGTGAAGATTCAAAATGCAGAAACCATCCAGTCTTACTTCACAAGAGTTTCTGAAATCAAAGAACAACTAGAAGCAGTAGATGAAGAAGTGGAAAATGCTAAGATTGTAATGACCACCTTGAATGATCTCCCTAGATCATGGGACTCCTTTATTCAAGGGATATGTGCTAGAAAGAAGTTAGTCAAGTTCAGAAGACTATGGGAAGAATGCTCTCAAGAAGAAGCTAGGATAGCAGCCAGAGAAGAGAATATGGGAAGTGAATATAAATCTCTCACAGTACATTCCAAGAAAACCAAAAGAAGTTCTCATCACTCCAGAGGTAATAATTTTTCTAAAAATAACTCTAGAAATGATTCCTCTAGAGGCAGATGTTATAATTGTGATGAAGTAGGACACTTTGCAAAATATTGTCCTAAAAGACAAAATAAGAAAAAGGGAAACAAGAAAAGACATCATGCTCATGCTGCAGAGGATGATGAACCATCCAAAAAAAAAACCAGATATGAAAGTGAAGACTCTTCAAGGGATGAATAATATGTCTTGATTTCTGCTCTCACGAGAAATATCACACATGGAAACAACGATTGACTTATAGACATTGGGGCTTCCAAGCATACGACAAGATTCAAAGAATCCTTTGTGAAACTTTTAGAACATGAATCACCTCACAAGGTGAAGCTTGGAGATGACTACCAATATCCAATAAAAGGTAGTGGGGAATATTCTTATAAACTAGAGTTTGGAAAGTCTATGAGGATGCAAGATATATTGTTTGTACCAGGACTGAAGAAGAACCTTCTCTCCATATCTGCATTAGATGCAAAAGGCATGAGGGTTGCATTCATAGATGGCCAAGTCATCATGTGGCCAAAGGGAAAGACTATTAATGATGCAGTAGTGATTGGGGAACAATAAGAAGATCTATACAAATTGATGGGCCATCTAGAACAAGCCTTGGTCCATGACACAATAGAGCCAAATGAACTTTGGCATAGAAGGCTTGCACATGTGCTTTACAGAGCACTACCAATTGCAAGAAAAGATATTGAAGGTCTTCCAAAAATTCAAGAAAAACATGATGGGGTCTACAAAGGATGTGCAAAAGGAAAGAATACAAAGAAGACATTTCCAAGTAGCGAAAGCAAAGAAAAAGGAATCTTGGAAATCATCCACTTCGATGTATGCAGTCCTATGTCATCAAGCTCACTAATCGGGTATGTATACTATGTTTCTTTTATTGATGAATTTTCTAGAAATACATGGATTTACTTCATGAAGAACAAAGATGAAGTATTCAGTAAGTTCAAGGAATTCAAAGCCTTGATCGAGAATCACACAGACAAGAAGACCAAGACCTTTCGATCAGATAATGGCAGAGAATTCACATCTAATGAATTCAAAGAGTTATGTAAAGACTCAGGGATTAAGAGGGAGTTGTCCACTCCTTATAATCCACAACAGAATGGGATTGCAGAAAGGAAGAATAGAACTATCATGGAAGCTGCAAGAGAAATGCTTCATGATCAAGATCTTCCTATGCATCTTTGGGTGGAAGCTGCCAGAACAGCGGTGTATGTAAAGAAACGTACTCCACATAGAGTACTCCAAAACAAGACTCATGAAGAAGTATTCTCCGGCAAGAAACTAGAAGTCAGCCATCTTAGAATATTCAATTGTCCTGTGTACATACACATTCCAAAAGAAAAAGAGAACAAAATTAGATCCTTCAGGAAAGAAGGGTATATTTGTGGGATACTCTAAAATATCGAAGGCTTAAAGAATATATTTCCCAGGATACAAGAATATTGACATCAGCATGGATGTGACATTTGATGAAGACACAGCTTACAACAAATCCAGAAAGAAACCTGCTGAAGAATCTCAAGAAGCAGAAGCACCCAGAATTCATGATACAACCATGAATGAAGAAACTCAAGAAGAAGATCAAGAGTTTGAAGAACCACAAAGACCTGTAGATCCACTTCTAGAGAAGAATCCTCATAAGAGGAAACCTGCTTGGGTACGAGAACTTATCCAAGGTGCGGAAAGATATGGTGCTCCAGAAGAGAATCACAGAGAAATAAAAAGGACCAGATCCTGCTCCGAGTATGTAGCATTACTATGTGATTTCATTGATAAAGAACCTTCTAGTTATGAAGAAGCGGTAGAACGGAAAGAATGGAAGGATGCTATGAGCGAAGAATATCAATCGATCATGAAGAATGATGTTTGGGATGTTGTCCCAAGACTAGAAGGGAAGTCAATTGTAACTTCCAAATGGATATACAAGATCAAGCATGCTGCAGATGGTAGCATAGAGAAATATAAAGCAAGATTTGTTGCTCAGAGTTTCTCACAGAAAGAAGGAATAGATTATGAAGAAACCTTTTCACCTGTAGCCAGATACACTTCCATCAAATCAGTACTTTCCCTGGCTATAGTGATGAAATGGAAGATACACCAAATGGATGTCAAGACTGCTTTCTTGAATGGTGTAGTGGAAGAGGAAGTGTATGTAGAATAGCCACTTGGTTTTGAGACACATGATAAAGAGTCTCATGTAAGAAGATTGAAGAAAGCCCTGTATGGTTCGAAATAGGCACCCAGGACTTGGTACGATAGAATTGACAGCTTTCTATCTAGTTTGGGATTTACCAAGAATAAAGCAGATTACAACCTTTACAACAAGGTTGAAGATGGAAACCCAGTGATGCTCCTACTATATGTAGACGATCTGTTTGTGACAGGTATGGATGGGTTGATTGCTTATACGAAGAGAAAGCTTGATGCAGAGTTTGAAATGAAGGACTTGGGTAATATGCATTATTTTCTAGGTATGGAGGTGTGGCAGAGTGTAGATGGAATCTCCCTTGGACAAGGGAAGTATGCAGTAGAGATCCTGAAAAGGTTTGGGATGATGGACTGCAAGGCTATGGCCACACCTATGGCATCGAACCTGAATCTATTGAGCGATGCTTCATCAGAGTCGGTTGCTGTTACAATGTATCGTCAGATGATTGGGTCCTTGATGTACCTGATGAACACTAGACCAAATATTTTCTTTGCTGTGAACACCTTAAGCCAGTTCTTGACAGATATGAGACATGTTCACTTGATTGCTGCAAAGCATATTCTGAGATACCTGAGAGGTACGGTTGATTATGGGCTCAAGTACGATACAAATCGAAAGATTAACCTGGAGGGTTATGTTTATTCAGATTGGGTAGGAAGTGCCATTGATAGGAAGAGCACTTCAGGATGTTACTTCAGTATGGGATCAGGTGTGATCTCTTGTTTTATCAGGAAGCAATCCTGTGTGGCATTTTGTACAGCTAAAGCAGAGTATGTCACAGCTTGTTCAGCTAGTTTTGAGGCAGTATGGCTCAGGAAGCTACTGTCTGATTTATTTGATCTCCAACTGGATGCTACTTGTATACATTATGACAACCAGAGTTGTGTGAAGTTGTCAGAGAACCAGAGAACCCAGTGTTCCATGACAAGTCGAAGCATATCGAGATCAAGTATCACTATATCAAGGATATGGTGCAAAGGAGAGCATTGAATCCCCCGGTATATTGCAATGGATGATCGAATAGTTGATGTGTTGATGAATCCATTAAGCTAGAGTGAAGTTTGAGTACTTCCAGGAGAAGCTTGGTGTTCTCCAGATCGAGGTCCCTTCCAAGGGGAAGTGACGAGTCTGGAAGCCATTCTGATGAGCAGGTCAGATGTAAGGGCTGAGCCATTCTGTCATGATGAGAGGATTGGTTCCTTCCATGTCAGATGAGAGTGCTGAGCCATTTTGATATGACTGTAGGATTGGTTCCTACATGATCAGATATAAGGGCTATTGCCATTCTTGCAATGGAGCTACCTGGTGAGTTACCAGGAATACTTGGTCTTGGACTGAAGGCCTTTCTGAGATGATTCTAAGATGTAGTATTACATGATCAGATGTGAGTGTTAGCCATTCTGATGTAGGATTAATTTCTACACAAATGTAAGGGCTACCACCTTTTTGACGAGGAGGTCAAATGTGAGTGTCAGCCATTCTAATGTAGGATGAGATCCTACATAGATGTAAGGGCTACCTCCTTTCTGATGAGTAGGTTAGATGTGAGTGCCAGCCATTCTGATGTGACTGTAGGATGAGGTCCTACATGATCAGATGTAGGGACTACCACCTTTCTGACGAGGAGGTCAGATGTGAGTGTCGACCATTCTGACGAGTAGGTCAGATGTAAGGTCTATTTCCATTCTCTAAATGGAGGCACCTGGTCAGTTACCAGGAACCCTCAATATAGGACTGAGCGCCTTTCTAACAAGTCAAGGTCAAATGTAAGTGTTGTTCCTTTCTGACATGTTAAGGTCAGATGTGAGTGTTGGCCATTCTGACGAGTAGGTCAAATGTGAGTGTTGGCCATTCTGACGAGTAGGTCAGATGTAAGGGCTACCAAAGTCCTATGAGGAGGTAGGCCTACACCCAGCATGAAAAAGGGTTGGCTCTGTAGAACTTCTTGTGATGAGAAGAATCATGAGATAGCACATGTGATGATGACCCAGTGGTGATCCAAATCCAGTGATGATCCAGATCCAGTGATGGTGATCCAGTTCGAGTGATGATCCAGATCCAGTGATGGTGATCCAGATCAAGTGATGATCCAGTTCCAGTGATGATGATCTAGTGATGATCTAGATCGAGTATGATCCAGCGATGATGATCCAGACTGAGTGATGATCCAGATCTAGATGAAGATGATGAGAACATGATGATGACCCAGATGATACAGAGAAGAAGACGTGTGCTGAAAATTGTGTCGAGAGAATACCTTCGTAGTTAAGAGGGAGTGCTGATGTATATGTAACTTCAGAATGTATTCACTTGTATTTCTTATGTATTGTAACCCGATTTCTATTTTGGGATGTATTTGTAATGTACTTGAGTCATGTCATGCCCCGATATTCCAATCGGGAAGATCTATAATGTAAATGATTCATGTCAAGTCATTATGGGTAACCCTCCTATTGTCTAAGGGTTAAAGTCCCCATAGTTCTGGGGCACTAGTGTTATTAGACTCTCCTAGAGAGTTCGGCCCTAGTAGGGTTTTAGTCATGTCAGGATTAGTATAAATAGAGAGCTAGGCTCTCTATTTAGTACACAACTCATACACACTCAAGTGTAGTGCATAGTTGAGGAAGGAGAAGACACTGGGGCTAGATAGAAAGAAGGTTACTACTATCGGGAGATCATCTTACTATTTTGTGGTTTTACTTTTGGTGCTAATTCTATCTCTGAGGAAGTTGCGAGGTTTTCTCCATTTATGTTTTCCCCAAGGAAAAACACTGTGTTCATTGTCTCTTGTGTTTGATTTTTATGCTTGTTGTTATCTCAGTTAAATAACCTAATGTTATACTAGATTAATGTTAAAAATATAACATCACACACCCTAAGGCTGACTAAACACAAAGAAACCACACAACACTCACTACAAAATTTCCTAAAGCCAAAGCAGACACACAGGGTGTAAGATATGCTTTCCAAAATAAATCTGAGCGACAATTACTTGGCATCCTTGTAGATGTTCTTAGGCACAAGCAGAGGAATCACCCAACCAAACTCCCACATCTTCTACTGGGGTTACCTTCCAAGCCCATCCAAGGTCAACTAGAAATAGCCTTTTGGTGTACCTGTGTATGAACCCTAGATGGAAAAGAGACTAAAGGCTACCTTAACTATATTGACAATCTAGGGGGACAGTCGCAAGCCTGATTCATACGCATGGGAAAGGTAGCAAATCCCGAAACCCTGTCAACACTGGTACCACACAAGGCTAAGAGGTTGTATTGACAGAAGTCCCTAGATGTGCAATAATATTGGTCTATGCTTTGATAAGGAATTAGAGATTTATATCCTCAGTCCAAGCCTCCACGTGGCCTCATGCTTAACTCCTGTTTTAGAGGAGCTTCCCAGTTATAGCCAACATAGAAAAAGGGTTTACCTAGTGATTGGCCAACTACGATTTCAATTTGTACTTGTGGAGAGTTAAAATCCCTATCCCACAAGTCTAGCCTAAGCTAGTAGGTGAAAGAGCCTGAAAAGAAAAACTTACTAATAACTTTTAAATTATATCATTCTTTTTAGTAGGTTGCTTTTATTCAAAAGGTAGATGGCATGAAACTAGTGTGATGTTATAGACTCGATAAGAAAAAGCAAAATGATGCATAAAGAAAATTTCAAAGTAGATTGTGACTACTTAAACCAATTTTTTTTTCTTTTTATAAATGCAAGTGAATGAACTTAAAGCTAAGTATGAGAAACTACAAGAATTTTTATGAATTTTTTGAAATTTTCTTGTAAAATAACGAAAAGCAATACTATTTGCAACCTAATGCAAAATATTTGTCTTTTCTTTCCAAATAACTTCAAAAAACTATAATGC
The DNA here is from genome assembly GCA_001517045.1 of Pseudotsuga menziesii. Classification (NCBI taxonomy): domain Eukaryota; kingdom Viridiplantae; phylum Streptophyta; class Pinopsida; order Pinales; family Pinaceae; genus Pseudotsuga; species Pseudotsuga menziesii. Next base: position 97,263 of record LPNX010127324.1, read on the forward strand.
AAATAAATGAAAGTTGAGCAATTTGACTATTCTAATCGTATATATAGTGAAAATGAGGCAAAAGGATCCCAACGTGACTTACTTCAACCAAGAGGAAGAAAACTGGAACAAACCCTGACTTGGAGAAATTGACCACTTTAAAAGTTTTCTAGATTCACAAAAGAAAAAGTGCCAAACTGATACTACAAGATGCAGCATACAATATAAATCATCTACAGTCTTGATCACTAACCTAGACACGTACACTCAACCTATAGACCAAGTAGAAGGACCACCTACACTTCACAAATGAAATAATTTCAAACAAAAATATCAAAGGCTTGATGACCAAGCAAACGGTGTGACACACAGACTTCAGACTCATAGAGTCATGCCATTAATAGAAAACTCCCAAAAAACTAAAATCCAAAGAGACGAGGACAAGAAAACCCTATCCAACTTATAGGCTGCTACAAGACACGTGCGACTGTGTATGCAGGAAACCCGCGCATTGCACGTGACTGTCTTAGACAGCAACTCGTGTATACAAGGTTACACATGTGACTGTGCACAAAGAAACCCACGTGTACTGCTAAAAACTTTTCAAAGGAAAAATAACTAACAGAGGATTCTAGGCATACTACACTGTAAATCAAAAGACAAGATAAAATAATCACACACAGATTCAAAATCAGAACAAATACTAGTAAAGGGACCTACAGGGTGGACCCACAACAGGCTACACTCCCCAAAAGAGTCACCAGTTCTGTTTTACAAGATAATACACCCTTGTAACCTAGGCTTTGGGGTTACCAACTTACTAATACAATTGTAGACAATCAGATTTTACTGAGAATGAAAGGGGAAGGGGAAGATAGTTTGTCTTACCCAGTTTATGATGGTTTATCCAATATTTGTCTTCTCCTGTTTCAATATTCTCCAAAGCTTCTAGGGATACTTCTCTTCACCTGCAAAGATCCAATTCTTCAAGCAATATCTCATACATATATATATCATAGGTTATATGAAATGCATATTAATATCACAATTGAAATAATTCATTAACCAATATACATGAGAAAATCACAATACAAAGATTGGAAGAAGATTTCTCTTTATTAACAAATAGTGAATAGGTAAGAATACAACCCATCTTTTAACACAAGGACTCCTATGCAACCATGGACATTGAGTTCTTCTGCTCCAAGACTCTGAAGGAATACCACCAGCATAACTTTTATCTCCTTGCATTCATTCATTAGCCCCATGCCAAGGCCTCTATTTATACATGGGGAAATATAGAGGTTTCGAAGGTTAGGATGGCTGAGACAGTTGGGATAGTTATGGATTAAGACCCAACTAATCTCATCTAATTATGATTATATTTTTTAAATGTTGACTCAAGGCACACGCTAATATATATATAAGCAAGGTGCATATGACATGCTTGTTTCTCAAAGGAAACTCACATGTTCAATGTACACGTGGGTTGCAATGCAAATACTCGTGTATGACTTGTGAGTTGCAATGCAAAAAGGAGCATGTGCAACCCTAGAATCAGAATAAAAATATGTCAAGATGGTCTGAATATCATGCATCAATGGTCATGGACATCTATATTGTTTTTTCCACTTCAATCCTTATTTTTCCTTTTGTGTACCGATATAATGAATGTCAGCACTCAGACAAAGAAGTGCCATTTAGGTTGATAATACCCATGCAATCTAAAAACTTCTTTAAAGAATAGATTAGGAATTTGTGCAGTAGTGAAAGTTGTGGTAATAGAAAATAAATGAGAAAATTTAGTGAGTCTTTCCACCACTACAAATATGCAATCCTTACCAAGTACTTTGGGCAAACCAGTGATGAAATCACTGGAAATCCCCTCCCACTTTTGTTCTGGAATAGGCAAGCGGCGTAAGAGACCAGCTGGATGAGTGTGCTACACTTTGTTTTGATGGTATGTGGGAATTTCATTAACATATTTCGAAACAAAATTCTTCAACCCTTTCCAAGAGAATATTTCTCTCAACATTCTATATGTTTTGAAGAAATAGGGTAGCTTGCTATAGGATAATCATGAGCTCTTTTCAAAACTTTCTCCTTCAAAATCGAACCAAGGATCAAATTAATTTTATATTTGTAGTAGATCATTCCTTCAAACACCTTATACCTATAATCATGGTTCGTCCCATCAAAAATCTCATAATAAAACTTATCCTTGGCATATTCTACTTCTAATATAACTTTCTAATTTTTTGCAACATCTATTAGAGAAATAGAAGGTGTTCTAGATAAGTAATATTCTACCACATTATTCTTTCCCTTCACATATTCAATATCAAATTCAAATTCTTGAATCTTACTCACCCACTTTTGTTGCCTTTCATTTAGATCCTTTTGAATGAGGAAGTACCTTAAGCTGGTATGGTCAGTTTGACCACAAAGTTGTTTCCCACCAAGTATTTGCCTAAAGGTGGTCAAAGAATGCATGATAGCTAACATTTCATTATCATAAATAGAGTAAATCTTATCATCTAGTTTTATATTCCTACTCTCAAAATCTATTGGGTGTTTTCTTTGCTTTAGGAATGCTCCAATTCCCTCTCCTGATGCATCACATTCCAAGACAAATGGTTCAGAAAAAACAGGCAATGTTAGAATACGACAATTCCTTATTACCTCTTTCATTCCTTGGAAATATTTTTCATCCTCTTCGTGCCATTGTAAATCATGCTTCTTTGTCAAGTCGGTGAGAGGTGAAGTGAGTTGGGAGAACCCCTTCACAAAATTTCTATAGTAGGTACAACTTCCAATGAATCCTCTCAATTCATTGAGATTTTTGGGACGAGGCCATTCTATAATGGCTTTTATTTTTTCCATGTCTAGCTTCACAACATCTTGACCAATGATGTGCCTAGGGTAAAAAAAAATTGTCAAACCAAAGTCACATTTTGACAACTTAGCAAACAAAGATTGATCATGCAAAATTTTCAATATCACTTCTAGATGATGCAAGTGTTCCTTCCATGCTTTACTGTAAATAAGTATGTCATCAAATAAAAATAGTACAAACTTAAGAAGTGGCTTGTGGAAGATATTATTCATGCATTATTGGAATGTGGAAGGAGCATTTTTCAAGCCAAAGGGCATGGAAACAAACTCAAAGTGGCCATAGTGGCATATGAGAGCAATCTTTTGTATGTCTTCCTCCCTCATTCGAATTTGAGGATAACCATATCTAAGATCAATATTTGAGAAGAATTTTTCTCCATGGAGCTCATCCATGATCTCATCAATCCTTGAGATAACATATCTATTCTTCATTATCTTCTTATTCAATGCTCTAAAATCAATGCACATCCTCAAGGTTCCATCCTTTTTCTTTACCATAACAACTGAAGAAGCATAAGGGCTTGAACTAAACCTTATGAGAACCCATTACAAAATGTATTTAATGGCATCCTCAATATGATCTAAAATCCTTTTGGGGTGCATATATGGATGCATTTTCATATGTTGGGTTCCTATCCCTAACTCAATGGTATGCTCCACCCCTCTGTCTAGTGGTCTCCTTGGGTGAAGGTCTCCAAAACCCTCTAATACTTACTCAATAATTGCTTTATCTCTTTAGGATGATTAGAAACCTTCAACTGAGGCTTAGAATATGTAATAAAACATTCAACAACCCATTCTATGTCTCCATTCCTCATGATAGACCTCATACTATGAGAGAACACCACTTGATTTGGGTAAGTGTGCATTCCTCCAACAAGATGGGATTCCCCTCCAAATTTTTGAACCTCAATTTAGGGACTTGATAGTTCATTGTATGCTCCCATAGAGTAGACAATAATTGGAATCCCAATACCAAATTTGTATCAGCCACATTCGCTACATAGAAATTGTTAGTAATAGTATAATTTCCTATAGTAACTTCAATCTTTGGAAACCATTTGGTGCAATCCATAGAATTGTTACCTGGAATTATGACAATGAAAACATTAAAAATATCAGCTTGTAACTTTCTCCTCTCTACCAAGGATTCATCTATGAAGTTATGAGTGGCTCCTCCATCCACTAGGATCATAACCTTTTTTCCTTGTATGTTACCCTTGAGTTTAGGGTGCAAAATCTAGGTACACCTGAAAGTACTACAATTTTTCTTGTCTCGGGAGTGGGTTGTTCTTATTTTTTTGTTTCATACCCATCTTCTTGGGCTACAAGTTGTGTTTCTTCCTATCCTCCCTCTTCCTCATCTTCAAAGAAAACCACAATGTAGTGTGCCTTCCCTTTTGTGCACCTATGCCTTGGAACCCAAGGTTGTTGACAGGTGAAGCACAATACTTTTTTTTGAGTTCTTCTTTGCTTGGTCCTTCCTAGTTATCCCTGAAAAAAGAGTCATTTTTCCATGGTTTCCTTCTATTAAGTTATTAATGGTTATATTAGATCTTATAACATTTAGCATCATTACAGCATAACCATAAGCAAAAGATCATTGGAATATAGACAAGCACATCCACACAAAAGAACACAAATTTTTATCCTGGGAAACCCTCATGGGGAAGAAAACCCAACAAAACTTCCTCTATATAAGATGTATAAAAAGTACAAGAAAAGACCCAATACAGGTGCGCCTCCCTCCAACAGATCTCTCTCTCTCTCTCTCTCTCC
>LPNX010127324.1:102066-136864 GCA_001517045.1 Pseudotsuga menziesii
TTGAATTTTAAATTAACAAGTCAGCCCCACTTAACTAAGTGGGATGAATTCACTTAGGAAAACACAATATAATATTATATTATATTCATTAGGGTACTATTCACCCTAATTACAATGGAGGCTTTACCTCATGACTCTATGATGACCAAATACAATAGTAACACCCTGCAAGAGGAATAATAACATCTCCCTTGGGTTACATCAATAAAATAAATCTAGAATATCCTTTGAAGTTACAATATTAAACACTCCCCCTTAACGAGAAGGTTATTCTACTAACAACATCGTCATAGACTATAGGATTAACGAGAGAGAGTATCTACAACATCTAGGTAATACAGCTATACATCATAGGAAGTTTTCAACATTCATAAGTAACTGGAACAGTTACTCTTCAATGTCTTCATCTTCTGCATGACACAATCACTTGATCATTTTGTAGCAACGCTTTAGCCTTTTTATCCTTCGTAATAGTACTTTGATATTCTGATCCTTTGTACTAGTACTTTGATCTTCTGATCCTTTGCAGCAACACTTCGATATTTTGATCCTTTGCGGCATCACTTCAATCTTCTAATCCTTTGTAGCAACACTTCAATCCTTTTGGTCCTTTTGTAGCAGAACTTCAATCCTTTTTCAACAACACTTCAATCCTTCTTGATCCTTTATAGCTGCACTTCAATCTACTTGATCCTTTGCCATCGTACTTCGATCTACTTGATCCTTTTCCACCATGATACCTATAGTACACATGATATATTTGCAGGATGATCAATCCCTATCACTTTAGGACATAAGTTTGTTGAGTCCTGGAAAATCATAGGTAACAACAGTAGGGATTCTCCCCAATAAATGTTCCCAATTAGCTCATTATTGTTTGGTATGGGGAATCCATCCGGTTTAGAGTCTGGCTACCGTAGGTCAAGTAACGGTTAAAGATTATTTTATCGGTTGTGGTCCAGTCCACCATTTATTTGTATTTTTATTTTTATTTTTAGGTATGATATGCAAGTGCCTAGCTAAATGCAGTTGATAGAGAAAACGAGGAGTGTCACAATATGATGCGCAGGTTCTTACCTCTCGTCTTACCTCTCTCGCTTCTAAATCATAAACAAAGAAAACTAACTAAAATTATCTAACCTATCCCTATGGGGCAACATAGTAATTAATAATGAGTGATGTATTGTATCACATGCATTTAGAATACTACAGATACCTGTTAATATTTCTGAATACACGAATAGAAATAGACAAATAAACAAAGAGATAGCTTATTGTTAATTAAAACATTCATTACTCATATATGATTGTGGCAATTTCACATAAATAAACAGGAGCACATTCATAACATGAAAGAATTCATAAGTTAGAATGATCTCACAGTTCATAGAAACAAGCTGAAACAGAAATAGTTCACATCCACCCAGTCCATGTCAAGCATTTGAAACCCCACGGTACTTTCTTCAGCTGCAAATATAACTCTTTATTATAAGATGAAATAGTTATTCTTACAATAACCTTGCACAAAAATAGTCTAAAAAAAGGTACTTTGATACATAAATCTTGCCTATATTTACACACAAAAGAATAAACCCTTGGGCTACCCTCGTTGCCTTTTGGGCTTCCCCTAACCTTTCCTTTACAAAATTTTGTCTTTTAGCTTGTGAATTCAAAAAGATAAATACAATATATTACATCATTTATCAAAAGTGCTAGATGGTCCAACTAAGAGGGTCCAGCTTGCTCGTTCATAAACTTCCTCCATGCATGTGCATCTGCTACTATGTTCTCATAACAAGAAGTTTCAAGAAATATGATAGTAATTTCGTGCCTGGCAGCCTAGGCTTTTACACTTTCTACCCTGGCAGGAATCAAGTGAAGTTGGTCTTCCAGCAAGTGACTACTCACAGCTGCATGCGCTATTTCAGTTTCAAGTACCTTTTCATCTAACTCCTTGACTTGTTGAATGTCATGTTCATTTTTCTTGCATCGTTCCTATAATTGTTTCAACGATATTCATTGCAGTAGAGGTCTAACATTGATTGTAAGTTAGGATCACTCTCTTACAGAATTCAGCATAGGCATTCTTTGTCTTCCTCACTGTCTTTAGTAATTCTTCTGCTGCTTTGCTAGCAAACTCGATCAGCTTGTATTCTAGCTTTATCATTTCAAGGTCTTTGATAGATACATCTGTGGGAGATTCCTTATTTGTTTCTACCCATGTCATCCTTCCCTGCAGAGCTTCTAATATATCATGTTTTCTATCCAAAAAATAAGAAGTTGTATTTACAATTCCCTCTAATCTTCTGTCTATCTGTTGAACCTTAAATATTTCTCCCACCATCTGCAGCTGCATTTGATGAATCTTCTTTTGGAGCGTAAGAGCATGCTTCTTTAAAGGTCCAATATCATCTTTCTATGCCATAGTCGTCTTCAGTGAAACTGCTAGTGAATTCTTTTGATCCTCCAAGGCTACTATCTGACTTTTGTACAACTTAGATTTCCCTTCTGTAGTGGTCTTTTATACTTCCAGCTCTGTCACTTTACCTTCTAACTCTCTCTTTTCCTTATTCAACTCTTCAATTGATAGCCTAAGATTATCTCTTTTGGCTTCCAAAATATGATATCTTTGCTGCAATTTTACCGAATTCTTTCAAGGTGGCCTAGGATTCCTTTTCTATATTACCTGTAGATAGTACCAAAGCATATTTATCTTCCTATAGAGTCTAAAACTCTACCTTTGATACCTAAAATTCACTGATCATATCCTCATACTTCCTTTTTAAACTCTTCCTTTCACTCCTTTCTTGCTTCAAACTCTACTTCAACTGTGTGACCTTTTTCTGAGACTGTTCTAGATCTGTCATGATTATGTCCACATTATCTTCAGTGGCTAGTGATAAAGCTACCCCATCCCTTGCTATGAATCGTGGATCTATTTTGGTACCATGAACCACTGTTTTATCAATTACCATCACTCCTATCTTACCTCCAATGTTCACCTTCTTCTCTGTTCCTTTAACAATCCTCTTTTTTTCCTTGTCCTAGAAGATAGTGTTAAAATCTGGCACCTCCTCCCCTTTAGTGGGAATGAAGGGAAGTAATTCAACCCCAGATATTGACATTGAACCTTCTCCTACTATACTACTAGAAGGGACAATAGGCTCTAATGGGTCAATATTAGACTCAGCCTGTCCTTGATCAGTAGGGTCTTGTTATTCTTGTGTCTCTATTCTTGATTCTTCTGTTGCCTATTCTGTTTTCCCTTTTCCATTATTTTCATATTCTAATCTCAACCCTTCACTTTATTTCTACCTTCTCAGTATTTATTCTTCCTCTTTTCTTTTCTTTTCTTCTTCTGTCTTCTTTGTCGCCTCTTTAGTTGTCCTTTTCTTTTCTTCTTCTTCAGCTCGCAACCAGTTCTCTACTTCTTGCACTAACCTATGAGCTTCTTCTTGCCTTCTCTTAGCTGCATCTTATTTTTGTCTTTTGAGTTTATCAGCTGCTTTACCCTTTCCTCCTACAGTAGTTATCTTTTGCTTGAATCTTTTCCTCAAAGCTATCATGTTTTGAGCATTTCAAAAGATTTCTTCATCTTTATCCCAAAAATTTGTATATTCGAAATGCACTCCAGCTGCTATGCAATAATTGGAAACTTTATCCTCAGAGTCATTCCTATGGAAATTCATTTCACCGAAGTGAAAATACTCTAACTCCTTAACAAATTCTACTGCATTTTTTACCCTGGAAAATTTGTAGCTTCCTACAAAAAAGGGAACTGTAGGATATACTTCCTTCTTCTACTCAAAAAGGAAATTTCCTATCCCATCAACGTACAACTATCTCACAACCTCTTTATGGATTACATAGTCTACGGCATACTTCGGTAGAATAGAAAGGGCTCTCGAACCACCGTACATTCTTAAGTATAAGCCTTCTTCTATCAAAAAATAGTTTCGGTTGTTTTGCACAACTTCCAAGGCTTCATCTGGCATACAATTACATTCGGCCAAGAATATTAATGTATGCAATGGCATGATGAAGTTCTCACAAATCTCCTTATAATGGCTGTAATATTTGTGGGCACAGAACAACTTATAAGCATCATACACAGGGGCCTGGTCTTTATCCCATTGGCACTTTAATGCTGGGAAAGAGTGAGTACATAGAATGTAATCAATCAATATCAAACTCATGTAAAACTCTGTCTTCTTCTGGGACACTCCTCCCAATGCTGCACTTATACAAGCTGACAGACTGTTGGAAACTATATTCTCCCAATTAAAAATTGTACCTTAGGTAATAAAAAATATATCCGATATCCAACCTATTTTAAAACTTCTTCCATTTTCCCTCCCAAAAATTTTGTTCAGCATCAAAGCAATGAATCTGTATGGAGTGCGGAGAGTTGATGTCGTGTACTCTCCAGAAGGCCTTGTACAGAAATGTTTTCATGGGATCATCATCTTCTTAACTATATCCACCATATCTAGCTTTATCTCCTGTAACCAACATTCAATCAATTAGGTTTGTGGTGTTGGTAAATTTTAAGCCATAGACACATAAGCTGGGTCGTATGCATCATAACCTTGTTTCTCAGTATTGTCCAATATCATCCTTGTTACATCTGCCCTAGGCAGAATCCAACCTATCACTTCTGAACATGGGAAAAGTTCAGTTCTGGTAGCCACTTTCATAAGCGTTGATTTCTCAATATTTGCATATATGGGCATATCTTCAAAACTAGCATCTGGAACACTCTAGTTTGAAATCATCCTATATACCTCTCCCCATTTATACTCTAGCTCAACTCCAGTAATAGCTTTAGTATCTTCATAAATGACTTCCACTTTGTTTATCACCTCCACTTCAAGTTCCTCCTCGGCTGCTTGGGCCTTCTTCTTTTTCTTTCACGGCATATTGTTGTGCTAATAGTTAGCCTGGAAATGATTATGCAACATGATTTCAGTCTATTTGTCCCTAGCAAGCTATGTAGTGAGAAAACAATAAAACAACCAGAATATTACCATTCCATCAATATGCATACTGAAAAATATTATTAACACCCAAAGTCCTTATAAATGAGGGACCCTAAATAAAAATAAATTGCAAAACCCCTCTGCCCTAAACCTACCAAAATTTCGCTAGCTCAAACCTTAACCTTTCCTAGCCTCTGAAAATTCTATAGGTGAATCTCGACTGAGGAAAACTCACACCGCTGCCTGCTCAAAAAAAACCCCAAACCTCCTATCAGTTATGTGTCCCTCCTACATCCCATGGAAACGTACTATCATTGAAGACACGGCCCTGCAAACTAGGTTTTAAACCGATGCCATAATGAACAGGGAGGTGCAGACATCGAAACGCTCATCTACACCCTGCCCCTTTTTCCCAAACAAATGTCAATGGTGCACTCATGGCTACACAGAGGCTAGGTGAGGAAAAGAAATAACCAGCTGAAAAATAAAAAATGCTCAAACAGATAGGCTGAAACCTAAGTAAGGAAACCCCACCACAGTAAAACAAACTTTGCATAAAAAACCCTAACCTACCCACGAAAAAAACCTAATCCTATCAAATACATGCAGTCAAAAAACAACAAAAATGTTGCGCATATAAAAATGTGAATGAATCCTACTTGGAAATGATGTGGTGGGTGACCTGGAAATGCAATGACTTCGGCAAAAAAACATACAGGAAATTGACAGCTGCGCACAATCGACATGATAGCTTCCACAGTGAAAATGACAAAGGCTATACAGATTTATAAACCTGACCGAGAGTGGATATTTAAACATAGCAGGAAAGAAAATTTTAACCCACTGTCAAAAATATAACCTTGTCAAAATCCGCAATGTTGGATGGGAAAATCACATCGGAAGTCGAAAGCACTAGCTATTTCAGGATTGACGGGAACATCGTGAAGCTTTGGCTAGCCTCAATACTAAATCTCTGCAACGTCGGATGGTGAAACTACTAAATCCTTTAGTGAGATCACCAAATTAATCAGACATTGAAAAAAGATAGTCAAACTAAACTGCTATGCTTTCCAATTCATAGGATATGCTTTAAACTAAACTGCCGAAAAATCAGCATCAGATCAGACTTCGAAAGGCTTCCGATAAACTTATCAGAAATCTAGTTGATTGTGCATCTGTTGTATCGGAAGGCTAGTGGACTATGCATCCGATGTATCAAAAATTTAGTAAACTAAGCATTCGATATGGGTATACAAAAAACTTAGTTTTTCAAAGAAAACAACCAGCCCTAGGAAAACCTTGGTATAAATAAGGACATCCTTAAGTTGTCTAGATACTAAAATAAAAAAGGAGGGGGGACTCTAAAAATAAAATTTTTGGGGGAAATAGTTGTAGCTGCAAAAAATTCCAAGGATGATATAGTCCTCCATCAGCATGATCCATGATATTAATTAGCTGAATCGTCTACAACTAAATGTAGATCTCAACCACACCCAGTTGCGACCCTATTGTCCATGAGGACTCATCGTAGACCATCCATACCACTAATTTTAGGACCACTCACAAGTGAGTGTTATACTACGGGTTCTACACTTACGTGTAGGCATACTTATCCAAGCAAGAGTATTGTCTGCAGAGCAGATATCAACTGCATACAAAATGTCATTGCATCGTAGAACATCCATACCACGCAGGTTAGGACCACTCCCAAGTGAGTGTTATACTAAGGTATCTGTGAGGAATCATCATAGAGAATCCATACCTTACATGTTAGGGCCACACCTAAGCGAGTGTTATTCTATGGTATCTACATATGAATGTAGGCATACTATCCATACAAGAGTATTGTCTGTAGAGAAGATCTTGACTGCATACAAAATGCCAGTCATGTCGTCTGAGAGGACTCATAATAGAGCATCCATACCACAAATATTAGGACCACTCCTGAGCAAGTGTTATTCTACGATATCCACAACTGAATGTGGATTCTCTCCCATCCTTATCTAGTAAGGACCACTCTCATGAACAAATTGTTATACATGCCATCCTCAAGAGAGGATACTATCGTCCACAAGTGAATGTGGGTACTCTCCAAGCGAGAGTAATATCTGTAGGGCCATCCTTAGATAGTAAGGACCACTATCATGAACAGAGTGTTATACCTGCCATCCTTAAGAGAGGATACTATCACCCACAAGAAAATGTGGGACCTTGTCATAATATTCATGTGCACTTGGCCTCTTTCATGCTGGAGCATCACTTCCATCCCATCATTGATGTCAGTCTCATCATCACTCACCATTTTCTTGCGAGGATCCATATTATCAACTTGCTCCCCCTTTTTCTAAGGATGGTTCATCTCTTCAACCTATTCTTCCTTTTCGAGCAGATTCCATATCTTCAACTTGTTCCTCCTTTCCGAAGAGAGTCTGTATCTTTGACCTATTTCTCCTTTCTAAGAAGGGTCCATGTCTTCGACTTGTTTCTCCTTTCTGAGAAGGATCCATATCCTCATCATTCCTCCTTGCGAGTAAATATCTATATCAACATCACTCTTCCTCCTTGTGAGGAAAGTATGTAGTATCATCATCATGTTCCTCCTTGTGAGTAAATTCTTTTTGAACTACACCAATCTTATCACGGAAGCTTGGTCACCACATCAACAGCTTTCTCATCGGTACTCACATACTGGATTTTATATCTCCCTTCCATACCATATCCCATAGGATTATTTGTCATCTTTATGCAACTATGGTTGTCACAAAGAATCACTGTTGTATCCAACCCCATGTCAAATAGTCCTCACATCAGTTTTATGAAGCCATATCGCTTCCCAACTAGTGGAGCAAGCTGCAATGTACTCTGCTTCAGCTGTAATGAGAGTAGCAATGGATTGTTTCTTACTAAACCATGATATCATGGTGGATCCCATACCATAACATCCACCTAAGGTTTTCTTCATGTCTGTGGCACTTCCCAATCTAAATCTGTATATCCATATAATTCGTATTCATTATCTCTACCATAGTAAATTCCCAATTCTATCGTACTGTTAAGGTACCTTGTCACATGCTTTGCATCTATCACGTGAACACATATAGGTTTAACCTATTGATGTAATTGTAACTTCAGAATGTATTCGCTTGTATATATTATGTATTGTAACCTGATGTTTATTATGGGAAGTGTTTGTAATGTAATTGAGTCATGTCATGCCCCGATGTTCCGATTGGGAGTTTCTATAATGTAAACAAGTCATGTCAAGTCATTGTGCGTAACCCTCCTATTGATCAAGGGTTAAAGTCCCTGCAGTTGTGGGGAACTAGGGTTATTAGGCTCTCCTAGAGAATTCGGCCCTAGTGAGTTATTGTCAAGTTAGGAATTAGTATAAATAGAGAGTGAGCCTCTCTATTTATCATACATTCACTCACACTCAGTTGTAGCACATAACTAAGAGAGAAGAAGTTGTTGGGACAAGAGAGAGAGAGAGACTACTGCTGTCAGGAGATCATCTTACTATTTTGGGGTTTTACTTTTGGTGTCAATTCTATCTCTAAGGAAGTTGCAGGGTTTTCTCCTTTATGGTTTCCCCGAGGAAAAAAATTGTGTTCATTGTCTCTTATGTTTAATTTTTGTGCTTGTTATTCTCTCAGTTAAAGATCCTAATATAATTCTAGCTTAAATGTAAAAAGATAACATGGTATCAGAGCTAACCTGAGAAGAAGACACTGTGCAGCTGCAAAAAATAGGGCTTCCTACTTTTTGGATCTCTCTCCGCATATTTTCAGCAAAATAAGGTTGGGTTGACTCTCCTCTCTAGGGCGCATCTTTCTATCGAGGCAGAATCTGATTTTGAGTATTTTTAGTTTTTGACCTGACAGTACTGCCGAAAATTAGGGCTTTCCACAGAAGTGGAATTTTTGAGTGAACCCAGGCTTGGATTGATATCCACCTCAAAATAAAAGTTTAGAGATCAAGATCAAACCTTTTGGCTGGATAGAACTCTGGGAAATTCAAACCCTAATCTGCTCCTAAACCAGCTCTATGGAATTTGAGCACCTAATACAGATATGACATCTTAACCTGGTAAGATCTAAATATTTTGTATTTCCATTTGAGGTTCTCAATTAAGATGTCTCATCATACCAAGCTTGATAAAAATCTTTAGGGAGCTAATAACTTCTGATCCTGGAAGTATAGGATCTCCTTGGTCCTGGAAGAAAATGAGTTGGACTCCTACATCAATGAGGTTCCAGTTCCAGAGGGAGATGAGGCTAAGGCCTTACATAAGAAGAAATTGGTCATGGCTAAGAGGATTATTATTGATTCAATCAAGGATCACCTCATACCACAGGTGTCCTCCCTAAAGACACCTAAAACTATGTTTGATGCCTTGACCAAATTGTTTGAAGGAAAGAACATAAATCGGAAGATGACTATGAGAAATCAATTGAAGAATGTAAATATCCAGAATGCAGAAACCATCCAGTCTTACTTTATAAGGGTCTCTCAAATCAAGGAACAGCTTGAAGCAGTCGATGAAGAAGTGGAGAATGCAGATATTGTAATGACCACCTTGAATGGTCTCCCTAGATCATGGAACTCCTTTATTCAAGGGATCTGTGCCAGAAAGAAGTTAGTCAAGTTCAGAAGACTATGGGAAGAATGCTCACAAGAAGAAGCTCAAATAGCATCTTGAGAAGAAAATATGGGAAGTGAAGATCAAGCTCTCATAGTACAATCCAAGAATAGCAAAACAAATCATCACCAAGGTAAGCATACTTATCCTAGAAGTAATAGAAAGAAGCTACCTAAATTCAAATGTTATATATGTGATGAAATAGGACACTATGCTAGGAATTGTCCTAAGAAAAAAAGTGGCTCTCACAAGAAGAAGGGAAACAAGAAGAGACATCATGCTTACACTGTAGAGGATGATGATCCTCCTAAGAAAAGAGCCAAACAAGAAAGTGATTATTATTCAAGTGATGAAAAATATGTTCTGATCTCTGCTCTTACAGGAACTATCTCACATGGAAGCAATGATTGGCTTATAGAGAGTGGTGCTTCCAAACACATGACAGGATTTAAAGAATCCTTTGTGAAATTATCAGAACATGAATCACCCCACAAGGTGAAACTTGGAGATGACTACTAGTATCCAATAAAATTTAGTGGTGAATCCTCCTACAAGCTAGACTCGGGGAAGTCTATGAAAAACAAGGATGTCCTATTTGTACCAAGAGAAAGAAGAACCTCCTCTCTATATCTGCATGGGATGCAAAAGGCATGTGGGTTTCATTTGTAGATGGCCAAGTTCTTATGTGGCCAAAGGGAAAGACTATTAATGATGCAGTAGTGATTGGGAAACAAGAAGGAGCCTTATACAAATTGAAGGGACAACCATAACAATATTTGGTTCATGATTCAGTAGAACCAAATGAAATTTGGCATAGAAGGCTTGCACATGTGCACTATAGAGCACTACCACCTACAAGCAAAGCTATTGAAGGTCTTCCAGAAATACAGGCAAAACATGATGGTGTCTACAAAGGATGTGTGAAAGGAAAGAACACAAAGAAGACATTTCCAAGTAGCGACAGCAAGGAAAAAGGAATCTTGGAAATCATTCACTCTAATGTATGCGGACCAATGTCATCCAGTTCATTAAGCAGGTATGTATACTATGTTTCTTTTATTGATGATTTCTCTAGAAATACATGGGTATACTTTATGAAGAACAAAGATGAAGTATTCAGCAAATTTAAGGAATTCAAAGCCTTGATCGAGAACCACACTAAAAACAATATCAAGACCTTTCGATCAGATAATGACAGAGAATTCACATCAAAATAATTCAAAGAGTTATGCAAATATTCAGGGATTAAGAGGGATTTATCTGTTGGAGACATTTACCACCTTTCACACTCATTTTGGTCAATTTTTCCTAGTTAAACCATTATCCTAAGTATTATTGACTTAATTGACATTAAAGGAGCACTAGATGAAATAAACTAGATCACACCCATGCCTACCTTTAGTCAAGGAGGCTAACTTAGCCTTCTCCTACATTCGGGGAGGCTAACTGGAGCACTCCAGGGGTGATTTGAGTGTCATTAATGCCCCATATTGCTAACTAATGGTTACAATCAGTTAAACAGAGCAGTGAAGGCACCCTCCATCATTAAATTGATTATTTATTGATTATTTAATGAACTGGAGTCAACAAAGGCACCTCCAACCACTTTTGATGTTCAGTTACACTTCAGTTAACCTCATCATGGTTCATTGGGGTAATTGATGCACTACCACTTGTTGGTTGGTTTGTTGTGACATGTGTCTGACCTACTTTCAATTAGAATCGGTCATTTATTGCACTCCGACTTTAGTTAGGGCTCAGTTGAGTCAATTAGGTTTTTGATCAGTGGTTAACTTGAGTGTTGACTGTGGCTTACATTCAGTTAAGCTAGACTCACTCATTCAATTCGAATGACCTCCTTGGGAATTTGAATTTCTTTGTCATTCATTCTTGCAGCATGATCTTGTATTGTATTACTCATTCTTTGTGTGAATATACAAAGCGGCTACTCATTTTGTAGCCCTATTACACCATTTTCATGACTAATTGTTATTAATATTTGATGAGACTTGTGTTTAGTCCCTATATTACTGTGACAGATTAATATGGTATCAGAGCTCATGGTGGGACGAAGCTTAGATCTCTCAAAAACAAGGTTTTTGATAGATCTTGCATGAAAATTGAGCAATAGCTCAAAAATCCAGCACTGCACCAGAAGCCAAGGCTTACCACTTAATACCCCAAGTAAAGAACTTGTTGATCAAGCTTGCTTGATTGACTATGTTGGGTGTGATGAAAGCCTAAAATGTGCAGGCTGTCCGACCTCACATTGCTCCTTTTGTTGTGATTTTCAGGTTTTTAACAGGTGAAAGCATTTGCTCCAGTAGATTCAGATGGCTTCTTTTGTATATCTCTTGACTCCGTTCAATTTCCACTCATGGAAAGGAGACATGGAGATCTAGATACACTCCAAAGGACTCTATAGGGTCACCATGGACACTAAAGAAGAGCCTAGTTCTGTAATAGACAAATCTAGATTCTTGAACAAGAAGGATGAAGCATTTGGATTCTTATGCCTCTTTGTTTCTCGGGATCTTCTTTTCCATCTTTCAGGATTGAAGACTCCAAAGGAAATTTGCGACAAATTGGAAGCCTTGTATGGAAATCAAGATGATTTGAGAGTTTACAAGCTCGAAAATGAATTGATGTCTCTCCATCCCTCCAATTTCGAGACCTTGAATGACGTTTTCACAAAGTTCAAGCACATTGTCTTACTGTTGAATTAATGCAAAGTGGAGAAAGAGGATGATCATCTCATCCTCGCCATACTTTCCAAACTTGGAGCTGATTATTTAGTTTTTGTCTCTACATTCTGTCTGGGGAAGCTCACAACCCCTGGAAGGAAGATGCCTACACTCAATGCCTTCATTGAATCCCTAACAAGTAAACATGATAAGCTTGTCCAGATGGGGATCATCAGATCCTCCTGTGATCAAGCCCTCCATGTCTGAGGGCCCAAATGTCTAAAGGGTAAAGGAAAGCAGTAGAAGAACCCAAAAACTAAATTTGATGCTCCTAAGCCTAAAGTTGAAAACCAGCAGCGTGATGAGCCTTCCGGCTCAAAGAAGAACAAAGGGAAAGGGCATCATGGAAAGGGAAAAGTCAAGTGTTCATACTACGGAAAGGGATTCCAGCCTAAACATGCCTTCATGAAGAAGAAGCTTGAAGCAGCTACCTCTCTTCTTGAGAGAAATCACATCAATCTTCTGGAAAGCTTCCGGAGGAGAGATCGGCAAGATCAGGAACCACAGCATGAAAAAGGTCATGCCCTCGTGGAAAGCACTTCAAAGTCCAAAGCACTCTTGATTGATTCTGGAGCTTCAAACCACATGATGGCTGAAAGAGACTCCTTTTCATCCTTGGAGACCGAAAAATCCATCCCCATCCACATGGGAGATGACTCCACCATCATTTCAGAACGACAAGGTATGGTTGATCTTGAGAATGGCTATTTTTCAAATGTTTTGTATGTACCGTCTCTGGCATCAAATCTCCTTAGTGTCTATCAGATGACACATACAGGAGCACCTAAGAGAGTTTCTTTCAGCCTGAATGATGTTGAGATAATGGAACTTGCATCCGGGAAACTCATTGCTAAAGGCCTTGCAAACCGCCATGCAAAAGCCTATGAGTTCTCCCACTTTGTGGCGGATGCAAATCCCACCGCACTGCTAACTCATGGAATGAAGTTAGTAGGCTGTGACATGAAATATTTGGCCATCTAAATTTAAAATATTTTCAGAAATTACAGAAAAAATCCATGGTTGAAGGTCTCCTGGTCATCAAGAAAACCACTGGAATTTGCAAGGGTTGTGTGGTTGGGAAACACTCTGAGCACAAGTATGATCGAGGGAAGGAAAACTGAGATACATGCATATTGGGGCTGATAAATTCTGATATAAAAATTCCAATGAATATCACATCCATGAATGGATCAAGGTATCTTTTGACTTTTATTGATGATTTTTCAAGGTGACATGGATCTTCTTTCTCAAAAATAACTCTAAAGTATGTGAAAAATTCTCTGAACTAAAGGCCTTGATCAAGAATGCCTCTGGGGTTAAGATCAAGATCTTGAGATATGATAATGGTGGGGAGTATGTCAGTAATGAGTTTCTGCACATATTCTCCCAAAGTGGTATTCAGGTCCAACATTCAATTCCCTACACTCCCCAGCAGAACGGTGTAGCGGAAAGGAAGAATCAGTCTCTCAAGGAGATGACCACCTGTATGTTGGAATCAAAGACGTTGGCTGCAAATTTGTGGGCTGAAGCCATGAATGCTGAAGAATAAATTCAGAATAGAGTGCCACACTCATCCATGAAAGGGAATACCCCTTTTGAAGCATAATCTAGACACAATCCGGATGTGTCGAACCTGCGGGTGTTTGGGTCCACTGCATGGGCCCGAATTCCACTTGATAAAACAAGGGCTTTGCAACCGCAAAGCATAGAATGTATGTTTATTGGGTATCTTGATGAATTGAAAGGTTTCAATCTGCTGGATATCAAAACAAAATATATCATCATCAAAAGGAGTGTCAAGTTCGATGAGCGTCTTCAAAACGTGGAACTAGTGAAGGAAAAAACTGTTGAATTTCATTCCTATTCTACTGAATATTTGGATGATGAAATTGGGGGTGATGACCCTGATTTGGATCCTCTGATTTATGATATCAGTGTGCAGAAAACATCAGATTCTAAATCAGAACCTAAAATACAAAATCATCTTCCCACATGGGCCTGACAGACACTCTCCTCCGCAGGAGATAACATTGGAAATCTAGATGATCCAAGGAGAACCCGGTCTAATTTCCAAAGAGCAGGTATTGCGCTCTCTTGTCCTGATCATTTGCTGTTTGAAACTTGTTATTTGATGATTATTTTAGACCCAAAATCCTACTACCATTCTCAGAAGGATCCGAGATGGCAAGTTTCCATGGATGAAGAGATGAATTTTCTTCAGAAAAACACTACTTGGGAGCTAGTTTCTCTTCCTCCGGGAAGGAAATTGGTTCAATGAAAGTGGGTGTTTCAGACCAAGGTTGATGCTGATGGAAGAACCTGCAAATATAAGGCAATTCTGGTGGCAAAATTTATCTCTCAAGTCCAAGGTGTGGACTACCATGAGACCTTTGCACTGGTTGCAAAAATGGACTCCATCCACCTAGTTTTGGCAATCTCGGCATCCAAGCACTGGGAAGTGCATCATATGGATGTTAAGTAAGCCTTTATGCATGGAGATATTCATGAGGAGATATACATGAAGCAGCCTGAGGCCTACATCACTAATCCATCTTTGTTTGCAAGCTAAAGAAGTCACTATAGGGGTTAAAACAGGCCCCAAGAGAGTGGTACTCCAAGATGGATGCCTTCCTTCTCTCGCAAAACTTCCAAAGGTGTAGATCAGATCCAAATGTGTCTTTACAACAGTCTGATGGTCATTTGATTATTATTTTTTTATATTTTGATGAATTTCTGATCACAGGTAGCACAATTGCTTCTATTTTAGCCATCAAAACTGCTCTCCTTAATGCCTTTGAAATGAGTGATTTGGGGCTCCTAAAACAATTTTTGGGGCTCGAAATTGAGAAAAATTCTGATGGGATAATGGTCACTCAGTCCAAATACATATCAGAACTATTATTCAAGTTTAACATGGCTGAATTTAGGCCTGCACCATTCCATTTCCTTTTAGGGATCAGCCTTGAAGAAGAAAAAAGCACACCTCCCATGGACTGCACTATCTATCGACAGCAGATTGGTAGCTTGTTGTACTTGACACATTCTCAGCCTGATATCTATTATGCCATGAATGATATATCAAGATACATGCAGCAGCCTCATGATATTCATTGGAAGGCATCCAAGAAGATCCTCCAGTATATTCAGGGAACCAGGACCTACAACATTCACCATGTTGCAGACTCCGAGCTAAAGCTGGTTGGATACATAGATTCCGATTGGGTGGGTGATTCTATTGATCAGAAGTCTACTTTTGGATATGTATTCATGTTTGGTGGTGGCCCCATTTGCTGGTCTATCAAAAAGCATGCTTCCATAGCATTATCTTGAGCAAATGTTGAGTATCGAGGAGCGGTGAATGCTTGCATCCAAGCAGTTTGGTTGCAAGGAATTATTTCAGAGTTTGATCTTGGTAGTACTTTGTCCAATGTCCAATTTTGTGACAATAAAAGTGCTATTAAGATATCCACAGATCCAGTTACCAAGTAGAGGACCAAGCATGTAGAGATCCACATGCACTATATCAGGGAGCTAGTTCATGATAGGACCATCATTCTGCAATACTGCCTGACTGATGAGAAGATTGCAGACATCTTCACCAAGAGATTTTTAGAAAAGAAGTTCACTTACCTCCTTTCACTGTTGGAGGTGAGTTCGTCAGGGTGATTCAGAATACTTTTAGTGTTCAGCTTGAGGGGGGGTTTTTCCCACTGGGTTTTCTCTCTTTTCCTCACTTAGTTTGTTTTGAGCATTGTTTCAGTTTCAGCATTGTACAGGGTGACCTATGGCCTTAGTTTTCAGGGCCCTAGCATTTTTATGAATTTATGTTTTCTAACTCCTCCTGAGTATAGCTTAAGGGGGGGTGTTGGATACATTTACCACCTTTCACACTCATTTTGGTCAATTTGGCCTAGTTAAACCACTATTCTAAGTATTATTGACTTAATTAACATCAAAGGAGCACTAGATGACATCAGCTAGATCACACCCACGCCTACCTTCAGTCAAGGAGGCTAACTTAGCCTTCTCCTACATTCAGGGAGGCTAACTGGAGCACTCTAGGGGTGATATGAGTGTCATTAATGCCCCATATTACTAATTGATGGTTACAATCAGTTAAATATAGTAGTGAAGGAACCCTCCACCATTAAATTGATTATTTAATGAACTGGAGTCAACAGAGGCGCCTCCAACCATTTTTGATGTTCAGTTACATTTCAGTTAACCTCATCAGGGTTCATTGGAGTCATTGATGCGCTACCACTTGTTGGTTGGTTTGTTGTGACATGTGTCTGACCTACTTTTAGTTAGACTCAGTCATTTATTGAACTCTGACTTCAGTTAGGGTTCAGTTGAGTCAATTAGGGTTTTGATCAATGGTTAACTTGAGTGTTGACTATGGCTTACATTCAATTAAGCTAGTTTCACTCATTCAATTCAAATGACCTCCTTGGGAATTCGAATTGCTTTGTCATTCATTCTTGCAGCATGATATTGTATTATATTACTCATTCTTTGTGTGGATATACAGAGCGGCTACTCATTTTGTAGCCCAATTACACCATTTTCATGATTATTGTTATTAATCTTTGATGAGACTTGTGTTTAGTCCCTAGATTGCTGTGACAGATTAATATTATCCACTCCATATAATCCACAACAGAATGGGGTTGCAGAAAGGAAGAATAGAATGATCATGGAATCTGCAAGAGAAATGCTTAATGAGTCAAGATCTCCCCATGCATATGATGGGCAGAAGCTTCCAGAACAGTGGTGTATGTGTAGAATCGTACTCCACACTGAGTACTCGAGAACAAGAAACCTGAAGAAGTATTTTCCAGCAAGAAACCATAAGTCATCCATCTTAGAATATTCGGTTTTCCAGTGTACATACACATTCCGAAAGAGAAGAGGGCAAAGTTAGATCCTTCAGGAAAGAAGGGTATATTTGTGGGATACTCTAAAAGCTCGAAGGCTTACAGAATATACTTCCCAGGCTTCAAGAAGATCGACATCAGAAGGGACATAACATTTGACAAAGACTCAGCTTATAACAAATCTAGAAAGAGACCTGCTAAAGATCCTGAAGAAACATAAGCACCCAGAATTCATGACACAACCATGAACGAAGAAATTCAAGAAGAATATCGAGAATTAGAAGAACCTCAAGAACATGTAGATCCACCTCAGGAGAAGAATCCTCACAAGAGGAAACCTGCTTGGGTACGAGAAGTTATCCAAGGTGCAGAAAGATATGGGGCTCCAGAAGAGAATCATAGAGAAAGAAAGAGGACCAAGTCCTGCTTTGGGTATGTAGCCTTATTATGTGACTTAATTGATAAAGAACCTTCCAACTATGAAGAAGCAGCAAAAAGAAAAGAATGGAAGGATGCTATGATCGAAGAGTATCAATCGATCATGAAGAATGATGTATGGGATGTTGTCCATAGACCAAAGGGGAAGTATATTGTAACTTCCAAATGGATCTACAAGATCAAGCATGCTGCAGACGGTAGCATAGAAAAATATAAAGCAAGATTTGTGGCTCGTGGCTTCTCCCAGAAAGAAGGAATAGATTATGAAGAAATGTTTGCACCTATAGCGAGATACGCTTCCATCATTACTTGCTATGGCTGCAATGATGAAATGGAAGATACACCAGATGAATGTCAAGATTGCCTTCTTAAATGGTGTAGTGGAAGAGGAAGTACATGTGGAGCAGCCACTCGGTTTTGAGACACATGACAAGGAGTCTCATGTGTGTAAATTGAAGAAATACCCGTATGGTTTAAAACAGGCACCCATGACATGGTATGGCAGAATTGACAGCTTTTTATCTAGTTTGGGCTTTACCAAGGGTAAAGAAGATTCCAACCTTTACTACAAGGTTGAAGATGGTAACCCAGTGATACTCTTACTGTATGTAGATGGTCTGTTTGGGATAGGCATGGATGGGTTGATTTCTAATATGAAGAGGAAGCTTGCTGACAAGTTTGAAATGAAGGAATTGGGTATGATGCACTATTTTCTAGGCATGGAAGTGTGGTAGAATATAGATGGAATCTTCCTCAGACAAGGGAAGTATGCAGTAGAGATCCTGAAGAGGTTCAGGATGATGGACTGCAAGGCCATAACCACACCTATGGCATCAAACCTGAAGCTATTGAGTGATGCTTCATCAGAAGCGGTTGATGCTACAATGTATCATTAGATGATTGGGTCCTTAATGTACCTGATGAACACGAGACCAGATATTTACTTTGCTGTAAACACCTTGAGCCAGTTCCTAAAAAATCCTAGACATGTTCACTTGATTGTTGCAAAGCATATTCTAAGGTACCTAAAGGGTGCAGTTGATTATGGGCTCAAGTATGAGGAAAATCAGAATATTAACCTGGAAGGTTATGTTGATTCAAATTGGGTAGGTAGTGCCATCGATAGGAAGAGAACTTCAGGGTGTTGCTTCAATATGGGATCAGGTGTGATCTCTTGGTTTAGCAGGAAGCAGTCCCGTATGGCATTGAGTATAGCTGAAGCAGAGTATGTCGTGACTTGTTCAGCTAGTTGTGAGGCAGTATGGCTAAGGAAGCTACTGTCTGATTTATTTGATCTCTAGTTAGATGCTACTTGTATATATTGTGACAACCAGATTTGTGTGAAGTTGTCGAAGAACCCGGTGTTCCATGACAGGTCAAAGCATATCGAGATCAAATATCACTATATCAGGGATATGGTGTAGAGAGTAGCAGTGAAGCTCCAATATGTTGCGACAGATGAACAGATAGATGATGTGCTGACTAAGCCATTGACCAGAGTGAAGTTTGAGTACTTCAGGGATAATCTTGGTGTTCTCCATATCGAGGTTCCCTCCAAGGGGAATTCATGATTCTGTGAGCCATTCTGACATGGTGAGAGGATTGGTTCCTTCCATGGTCAGATGTAAGGGCTAATCCATTATGTCATGGTGAGAGGATTGGTTCCTACCATGTCAGATGTGAGTGTTGAGCCATTATGATGTGACTATAGGATTGGTTCCTACATTATCAGAAATAAGTGTTGAATGTCATTCTCTGAATGGAGGCACCTGGTCAATTACCAGAAATTTCAGTATGGGACTGAAGCTCAGCTTAAGTGTTGAGATGCCATTCTCGGGGAGAATGGAGGCACCTGGTTAGTTACCAGGAATTTCAGTCTGGGACTGAGAGCCTTTACATGGTTGATAGGATGTGTTCCTCCCATGGTAAGATATAAGTGTTGTTCCTTTCTTACATGTTTGATAGGATGTTTTCCTCCCATGGTAAGATATAAGTGTTGTGACTTTCTTACATGGTTGATAGGATGTGTTCCTCCCATGGTAAGATATAAGTGTTGTGCCTTTATTACATGGTTCATAGGATGTGTTCCTCCCATGGTAAGATATAAGTGTTGTGCCTTTCTTACATGCTTGATAGGATGTGTTCCTCCCATGGTAAAATATAAGTTCTGGTCCTTTCTGGTATGGTTCTTGGATGTGTTCCTCCCATGATCAGATGTGAGTGCTGGGCCTTTCTGACATGACTGGATTGGTTCCTCTCATGGTCAGATGTGAGCACTGGGCGTGCCTTTCTGACATGGTGTTCTATGTGTTCCTCTCATGGTTAGTTGTAAGTGTTGGGTGGGCCATTCTGACTTAGGGTCAAATATAAACACTGAAGAAGACCTACATGGAGACTAGGCCTACAACCAGCATGAAAAAAGGGCTAGCTCTGTAGAACTTCCTGTGACGAGAAGAAACAAGAAATAGCACCTATGATGATGATCTAGCAGAGACAATCCAGATCTAGAGATGATCCAGATCCAGTGATGTTCCAGATCCAGAGATGATCCAAATCCAGTGATGTTCCAGATCTAGTGATGATCCAGATCAAGTGATGATCCAGATCCAGTGATGATGATCTAGATCCAGTGATGATCCAGATCCAATGATGATGACTTGAATATGAAGATGATGAGACTTTGGTGATGATCCAGATGATATAGAAAATAAGACTTGTTCTGATAAATTGTGTCGAGAGAATACATTCCTAGTTAAGAGCGAGTGTTGATGTAATTGTAACTTCGAAATGTATTCACTTGTATATATTATGTATTGTATCCTGATGTTTATTCTGGGAAGTGTTTGTAATGTAATTGAGTCATGTCATGCCCCAATGTTCCGATCAGTATTTTCTATAATGTAAACAAGTCATGTCAAGTCATTGTGGGTAACCCTCCAATTGATCAAGGGTTAAAGTCCCCGCAGTTGTGGGGCCCTAGGGTTATTAGACTCTCCTAGAGAAGTCGGCCCTAGTGAGTTATTGTCAAGTTGGGAATTGGTATAAATATAGAGTGAGCCTCTCTATTTATCATAAAATCACTCACACTCAGTTGTGGCACATAACTGAGAGAGAAGAAGTTGTTGGGACAAGAGAGAGAGAGACTACTGCTGTTGGGAGATCATCTTACTGTTTTGGGGTTTTACTTTTGGTGTTGATTCTATCTCTGAGGAATTTGTGGGGTTTTCTCCTTTATGGTTTCCCCGAGGAAAAACATTGTGTTCATTTTCTCTTATGTTTAATTGTTGTGCTTGTTATTCTCTTAGTTAAAGATCCTAATATAATGCTAGCTTAAATGTTAAAAATCTAACATAACCAGATACTGACTCAAGGTGTTCACAGCAAAGCATATATCTGGCCTTGTATGGTTAGATATATTAATGACCCAATAAAATTTCTATACTGATTCATATCCACTAACTCTGATGTCTCATCATACAACAACTTCATGTTCGTATCCATGGATGTGCCCATGAATTTACAATCCAACATATCAAATCTTCTTAATATTTCCATAGCATACTTTCCCTAGTTTGGAAAGATTCCTTCTCAGCTCTCCCACACTTTTAGCCCTAGGAAATAATGCATTAATCCAATATCTTTCATCTCGAATTCTTCAGCTAGCTTCTTCTTGCAATTTGTGATCTATTTCTCATTTCCAATCAAAAATAGATCATCCACATACAACAATAGTATGGCAGGTAAAGGTTAGGATCAACTTTACTTTTGGTAAAGTCCATGCTTGTAAATAAGTTATATATTATTCCATACCAAGCTCTATAAGCTTTCTTTACTCCATACAGAGTCTTTTTCAACTTACATACATGAGTCACTATTTCTTTGAATTTTAAATCCTTGTGGTTGTTTGATGTAAACCTCTTCCTCAATTACACCATTAAGGAAGGTTGTCTTTACATAATTCTGGTGTAGATACCACTTCATCATGGAAGCAAGTGCCATGATGGTTCCTATGGAAGTGTACCTTTCTACTGTAGAAAATGTCTCTTCTTAATCATTTCTCTCTCTCTTGAGAGAATCCTCCTTCCACACAATTTCTTTATGGTTTGGGTACTATATCCCAAACATGACTGGTATTCTTCCATCGTGAGTTCATCCTGTCAAGTCATCGACATATCCTAGTATTATACATTCAACCTTGAAGGTTAGAACCCACTTTACTATTGGTAAAGCCTCAGTCCATCTATAATTTGTCCGTCCTAACATACCATGTAGAACTCGAAGATATTTTGTAATCACTCCCCCTAAAGTGGAGCTTCATCCTCCCTCTACATTTTTTACTCTATGTATCAAAACATTTTGTATTGGAGTGACAAGTAGCATCCTCTTCTAATATGTATCCATCTCAGGTTACTAGATACCAAGATCCCTATATTTTTAACTTTTTCGAAAATTTCCTCTTGCACCCATCTATGAGCTTGTTGTCTTCTATAGGTTTCCATCTTCAACCTTGTAGAAAAGGTTAAGATATTCATCACTCTAGGTGATATTCAATATCCTTATGTAACTGGACATGCTTATCTATGGGTTCCTTCTACGCTTGTACAAAACCTATTCTGCATAGGTGGTTCTTTTCTAGATATATACTTCTACTAGAGAAGTGTGCCTAGTCAATAGAGTATGGCATGCTATAGTCTATTCTTTCTGAGACAAACCATGAACCTTTCTTTGTATACATTTTCTTATAGATCCATATGGAAGACACTAAGGACTGCCCTTCAGGTCTAGGAACCATATCCTAGACATCATTCCCCATGATCATCTGTTACTCTTTGATCATAGCTTCTTCCATATGTGGAAGGGTCTGCATTAATAATGTCACCCAGTTGTGTCACACAACTTGTTACATTTGTATAATTTAAGCAATATGATTCAAGGATCTTATCTAAGAGAATAACATGCACAACAAAAATCACAAGAGACAAGAGACATAAAGAATTTTCCTCGGGGAAACCATAAAGGATAAAACCCCACAACTTCCTCAGAGATAGAATGAGCACCAATGGCAGCATTAAAACCCAAAGACAAAAAATATGATCTCCAACAGTTGTTCTCTCTCTCTCACTTAAGAGAGATTCTCTTCTCTCACTCATGTGCCTCGGTGAGTGAGTGTGTGTGTGTAGAAATGAGGAGAGCCTCACTTCTATTTATATTCTTCCGTTCACTTTATTTCCACTCCAACATGTCAGCCTCACTTAACAATTACTTACCAGGGTTGACATCTCTAGCAGAGTCTAATAACCCTAGTGCCCTATAACTGTGGGGAATTTCCCCTCCAGTCAACAAGGAGGGTTAACCTTAACTCAATTGTGGGGACTATTGCCCCGACTTACAATGGAGGGTTAACCTCAATGACTTTACATGACTTGTTTACATTATTGAATCTCCTGATCGGAACATCGGGGCATGACATGACTCAATTACATTACAGATACTTCCTGGAATAAACATTGGTGTACAATACATAAGATATACAAGTGAATACATTCCCAAGTTACAAATACATCAACACTCCCTCTTAACTAGGAAGGTATTTTCTCGACACAATTTATCAGTAAAAGTCTTCTTCTCTGTATCATCTGGATCATCATCAAGTCATCTTCATCTTCAAGTCATCTTCATCGTCAAGTAAACTTCATCAAGTCTGGATCATCATCAAAGTTGGATCATCACTGAATCATCATCATCATCACTACTTCCGCTATCTCAATCAAATGGTGCTATATCTGCATTCTTCTCGTCATAGGAAGTTCTACAAAGCCAGCCCTTTTTCATGTTGGTTGTAGGCCTTGTGTCCAGGTAGGTCTTCATTTTCTTCAACACTTATATTTGACCATGAGAGGAACACATTCAAGAACCATGTCAGAATGGCCCGAACAGCACTTACATATTTCGTCCTCAAAGAATGGCTATCATCTCTAGGCTGAGTGTCAGTCCCAGATTGAAACAAATTCCTAGTAACTGACTAGGTGCCTCCATTCTCCTAGAGAATGGCCTCTCAGCACTAAGCTGAGATTCAATCACATACTGAATCAATTTTTTGGTAACAAACCAGGTGCCTCCATTCTCCCAGAGAATGGCTTCTGTAGGTCTTCATCAACTTTGGCCATACTATGGAATCCTCGAATGATTACGTGCACCAACAAAACCTTGAAAGAGCATCCTAGCACTAACTATAGGATCTCCAATGATATTTTACATGTGATCATTGCAAAACCTTGAAAGAGAATCCTATCACAGACTATAGGATCTCCCATGATATTTTCTATGTGACTACCACCACAAAACCTCGAAAGAGAATCCTCGCACAGACTATAGGATCTCCCAGGATCTTTTCTATGTGGTTAGGAAAAACCTTAAAAGAGTTTCTTGCAACCTGCAAGAACTCTAAAGAGCATCCCATGAATTTTACAAGAACATAGCTCAACCTATCAGATCTCTAGGGCTGATTACATGCCTCTAGTAGCAAAACCTCAAAAGAGCATCCTAGCACAGACTATAAGATCTCCCAAGATCTTTTCTATGCTACTTGTAGCAAAACCTTGAAAGATCATCCTAGCACAGACTATAGGATATCCCAGGATATTTTCTATGCTACTTGTAGCAAAACCTTGAAAGATAATCCTAGCATAGCCTATAGGATCTCCAAGGATCTTTTCTATGCTACCTGCACAACCTGTCCATGGCCAACTTGTAGCAAAACCTCAAAAGAGCATCTGAGCACAGAATTTCGGATCTCTCAGGATATTTTACATTCTTATCTGTACAATCTATCCACAGAGTATCATCTTGATACTCATCACAGCATCATCTTGATGCATATCATCATCATATGATCATCATCATAGCATAAACTGAAGCATCATCCCGATGCTCATGACACAATTCTTACATCCACAACCATGGGAAGGATCCTCCTACCATGCTTGGAATGGCTCCTACAAATGTGTCTCGTCACTTCTTCCTTAAAGTATCTTCTATCTGAAGAACACCAAGCCTCTCTTTGAAGTACTCAAACTTCACCCTGGCTAGTGGTTTAGTCAACACATATTCTATCTGCTCATTCGTCTCAACATACTGGAGCTTCACTGCTCCTCTCTGCACCATATCCCTCATATAGTGATATTTGATCTCGATGTGCTTCGACCTATCATGGAACACTGGGTTCTCAGAAAACTTCACACAACTCTCATTGTCATAGGTAGCATCCAATGGGACATCAAATAACTCAGACAGTAGCTTCTTGAGCCATACTGCCTCACAACTATCTGAACAAGCAACGACGTACTATGCTTCAGCTGTACTTAGTGCTCCGCAAGATTTCTTCCTACTAAAACAAGATATCACACCTAATCCCATACTGAAGCAGCACCCCAAGGTTCTCTTCCTATCAATGGAATTCCCTACCAAATATGAATCCACATAACCCTCTAGGTTAATCTTCGGATTCGTATCATACTTGAGCCCATACTCAACTGTACCCTTTAGGTACTTCACTACATGCTTTGCAACCATCAGGTGAACATGTCTCAATGTGTTCGCAGCAAAGCAAATATCTAGTCTCATATTTGTTAAGTACATCAAGGAACAAATCATCTGACAATACATCATGGCATCAACTGTCTCTAATGAAGCAACACTCAATAGCTTCAGGTTCAATGCCATAGGTGTGGTCATGGCCTTACAGTCCATCATCCTAAACCTCTTCAGGATCTCTAATGCATACTTCCCTTGTCCCAGTGATATTCCATCTACATTCTGCCACACCTCCATGCTTAGAAAGTAGTGCATCATATCCAAGTCCTTCATCTTGAACTCGGTAGCAAGTATCCTTCTTGCAACTTTAATGAGTTCCTTTTTTCTTTCAGGAACAAGTCATCAACATATAACAGGAGCATCACTAGTCTTCCACCTTCAACCTTGAAGAAAAGGTTGGAATTCTCTTTACTCTCAGTAAATCCTAGTGTCATCAGTAATCTGTCCATCTTGTCATACCATGTCAAACCTCAGGATCTTCTGTAGTCACTCCCTCTGAAGTGGAGCATCATTCTCCCTCTTCCTTACGTACTCTATGCATTGAAAAATTCTATACCGGAGTGACAAGAAGCTTCCTCTGCTACTAATATTCTATGTACCCATCTAAGGTCACTGGATACCAAGATCCTCAATCTTTGGAAGCATTCTTCTCGCACCCATCTATGAGCTTGTCATCCTCTATAGGCTTTCATCTTCAACCTTGTAGAAAAGGTTAATATCTTCATCACTCTAGGTGATCTTCAATCTCCTCATGTATGTGTTATCCCATGGCTACCTTCTGAGCTCGTGCAAGGCCTTCTTTCATTTGCACACATGATTCTTCCTATCATGTGTATTTCCAGTGGATGCAAATGTCTCTTCATAGTCTATGCCTCGTGCTATGAATCTTGCCGTGTATCCCACAATGTTTCCATCTACTGCATGATGGAACTATGAACTTCCCTTCATGTCTCGATACTGCATCCTAGACATCATTCTTCTTGAAATGGTCTTCCCTATATTCTTTGCTACTTCTTCATAGCTGGAAGGTTCTGCATCAATGATGTCGCTGCATTCGTCATATAATTCTTCATCTTGAACTATCGTCATTAGTTCTTCAGAACAAGTCTCATATGTATTTTCTTGTAGGTGATTGTACGCGATCTTTCCTACAATTCAAATGCATTTGTATGGTTAGAAACATTTCATAAGGCATATTAATAGTGGTAAATTCTTATGCATAAATATATGATCATGCAACTATTTTAGCTAATACAACATCCATCCATATCTCATGGAAAATTTTCTAGATTCCTTCCATCTCTACCAAGACATCATTGAGATTTTGCACTAATCCAATATGTCAGCAAAGAGGTTTCATTCTAGATAAGTAGCAATGGAGAGTTGTATAACACCGTGAGCTACTTACCCATCACATGCATATTAGTAGTATACTGTCATTAATGCAAACATTCTATCATGCATAACACATCAACTGAACATAAACAAATGCATAACAAAATAATATCATGAAATGACAATTGGATACTTATCTTTATTTGTTTCATGGGTAGACTCATTCTTTCAGCTTCGTCATCTTCTTCATTCATAGAATCATCATTTCTTATCCAAATGCTTAGATGGATAAGAGTTTCTTCAATAATTTAGTTTTTCATATTCCTCGTTGCTTGAGGGATCTTCTTTGAATCGTGAGCGCTTGATCTTTAGTTGCTCCCATCTCCTTTTCTCTTATTATGAGTCGAGCTTCTTCTTGTGTACACTCTTCCCATACTCTACTGAAAGTAATCACTTCCTTCTGGCACACATTCCTTGAATGAATGAATCCCAAGATCCTGGGAGACCATTCAAGGTGGTTATCACCACTTCTGCATTCTCCACTTCTTCTTATATCGCTTCAAGTTGTTCTTTGATTTGAGAGACCCTTGTAAAGTATGACTGTATGGTCTCTGCATTCGAGATCTTCACATTCTTCAACAGTTTTCTCAAAGTCATCTTTTGATTTATGTTCTTCCCTTCAAATATCTTGGTCAAGGAATAAAACATCTCTTTCAGTGTCTTTAGGTAAGACACTTGTGGTATAAGGTGATCCTTGATTGAATCAACAATGATATTCTTGTCCTTGACCAAGTTCTTCTTATGTAAGGCTTTTAGCCTCATCTCCCTCTGGAACTGGAACCTCTCTACTTAGGTAGGTGTCCAATTCATTTTCTTCAAGAACGAGTGATATCCAATACTTCTATCTTTGGAAGTTTTCAGTTTCACCAAGCTTGTCATCAAGATGGTGTGATTAGACATTTTGAAATAAGAACCTTAAATGTAAATAGAAAAAGATTAGATCTTACCGATTTGAGGTATCCGTCCTAGTTCCAAACCTGGATAATCTAGGGTTTGTTAGAGAAACCCTAATTTTAAAAACTTGGAATATTTTAGATCTTATTGGATAGAAAGATAGACCTCTTCAAGGTGAGCTATCCAATGTATTCCTTTTCTAAAAACAGTGGAGGGAAGGTCTCGGAACAGGAAGCCCTAGTTTACCAATTTCTTCTGCAGAAATGTCTGATACTTTTTCTACGGTATCTATAAATGTACTAATTCAATGTGTCTAAACTTTCGTGTCAGGTAGCCTCATATTTCATTGTTCCAACACCATACGTTTCATTAGAATTGGTGTCACCAATTGGTACTTATGAGCGTTTTCCCAAGGTGACCTGTTTCAAGACTATTTAGCATAGCAAAGTTGTATGGACTTCCACGTGTCACTGTTTCATCTTCGGGGTCTGAAACTTTTACCATAGAAATTGCAGTCCTTTCCCTTTCTGGAACATATTGTGAAATTCCATTTGTACCTTTTTAGCTTGATATATAGCAATTATCCCTCGGTGTCTTGTTTAGGGATGAATCCTAGAAGAGGCTGGAACCCTGATTTGCAGAAAATATATCTCCCATAATATAGCGAATATGAGGCTAAAACGTTTACATAGGGTACATAAGGATTTTATATTTCACCTGTGTAAGTTTCAGCTCCTGAGATTTCTCCAATCTCAAGATATAGTGAATGTACCAAAACTACTAGTTT
Organism: Pseudotsuga menziesii; assembly: GCA_001517045.1. NCBI lineage: Eukaryota > Viridiplantae > Streptophyta > Pinopsida > Pinales > Pinaceae > Pseudotsuga > Pseudotsuga menziesii. The sequence goes on from LPNX010127324.1 coordinate 130,413, forward strand.
TAGTATTTTAGGGTTTTTTTTCTAGCCCGGGGTCAAACTAGGGTTTGACTTTCCTAGAGTTTCACCCAACCAAAAAATAGCAATTCAGGTCTCTAAAATTCTATTTTGATGAGGATAGTAATCCTATGTCGAGCTCACTCAAAAATTCCTCTTCTGTAGAAATCCTTAACTTCCCGCAGCAAAAACTGAAAATGCCCGTAATCAAATTCTGCTTCGACAGAAAGATGTGCCCTTCAATAGAGAGTTAGCCTAGCCTTCTTTTGCTGATGGATTGTTGAGAGATACCCAAAAATTAATAATCCCTAGCTTCTACAGCTGCATAGTGTATTATTCTCAGATTAGCTCTGATACCATGTTAGATTTTTATCATTTAAGCAATATGATCTAGGATATTATCTGAGAGAATAACATGCACAACAAAAATCACAAGAGACAAGAGACACAAATAATTTTCCTCAAGGAAACTAAAAAGGATAAAACCCCACAAATTTCTCAAAGATAGAATGAGCACCAATGGCAATAGTAAAACCCTAAGACAGAAAATATGATCTCCAACAGTTGTTCTCTTTCTCTCACTTGAGAGAGCTTCTCCTCTCTCACTCATGCGCCCCAATGAGTGATTGTGTGTGTGTGTAGAAATTAGGAGAGGCTCACTTCTATTTATATTCTTTCGTTCACTTTATTTCCACTCCAACATGTCAGCCTCACTTAACAATAAGTTACCAGGGCCGACATCTCTAGGAGAGTCTAATAACCCTAGTGCCCCACAACTGTGGGGACTTTTCCCTCCAATCAACAAGGAGGGTTAACCTTAACTCAATTGTGGGGACTATTTCCCCGACTTAAAATGGAGGTTTAACCTTAATGATGTTACATGACTTGTTTACATTATTGAATCTCCCGATCGGAACATCGAGGCATGACATGACTCTATTACATTACAAATACTTCCCGGAATAAACATCGGGGTATAATACATAAGATATACAAGTGAATACATTCCGAAGTTACAAATACATCAACACAAATAGAGTGTGTTGGATGCCTCTTACTTTGGTTTGGAAGTCCCTTCATACTTTTCTTCATCTTGAATTATTTCCCGTGCCCAAGATGGTCTTCATCTCTCGAGGTGGATCTACCACTCTCTTATATTCTTTTGACTCTCTTTCTTCTATCACGGTGTCTCTAACCCTAGAAGCTTCAGGTTGATGTTTATTGGAGTGAATCTTGAATTTTCATCACTTGTTCTTCGAAACAAGTCTCATCCTCCTTTTCTTGTAGGAGGTTGTGCATCATCCTTTCCTACAAGTCAAATGCACCAGTTTCATGGTTAGAACCATTTCATACAATACATGTGTATAATGAAAAATTCTTATGCATCATGCAATTATTTTAGCCAATACAGCATTCATCCATATCTCACAGAAACTTTTTAGATGCCTTCCATCTCTACCATAACATCATTGATATTTTGCACTAATCCAATATGTCAGCAAAGAGGTTTCATTCTAGATAAGTAGCAATGGAGAGTTGTATAGCACCATGGGCTACTTACCCATAACATGCATATTAGTAGTATATTGTCATTAATGCAAACATTCTATCATTAATAATACACAACATATACAAGAAATAAAATTCCAATGCTTATCTTTGTTTGATTTTTCTTCATCTCCTTCTGGATCTGCAACTTCTTCTTTAACCAATGAGATTGCTTCAATATGATCCTTGCTTGAAAGCTTTTCTAGAATGCTGCTTCTAGTGGACCTAGGGTTTGATAGAAAAAACCTATTTTTTTAACTTAGGTATATTTCATATCTGATTGGATAGAAATATGCACCTCCTCAAGGCGAGCTGAGCAACATACTCATTTTCCCAAAACTGTGATCAGAAATGCAAAATATTTGATGCCCTAGTTTTCTTTAATTTCTTCTGCAGAATTGCTAGATATTGTTTCTGTTGTATCTCCAAAGTTACTGATCCTCTATGTCTAAAACTTAACACTAAGGTAGCATCATCTATCCTCTTTCCAACCCCACAGGTTATAGTAGAATTGGTTTCACAAATTGGTACTTATGCATATTTTTCCAGGGTGCCTTATTTCAGGATTATTCAGCATAATGAACTTGTACGGACTACCACGTGTCACTATTTCACCTTTAGGGTCTAAAACATTTACCACCGAAAGTAAATTTCATTCCTTATCTGGAACATCTTGATAAATTTCATTTGGACCTTCGTAGTCGAAGATATAGCAATTCTCCCTAGGTCACCACCTTTTCTCTAAGTTTTTAATGAGCATGACTAGGGTAAAAAAGGCACTTGAAACCTTTTTCATGTTTAAATCCATGGCATGAAAAATAAATAAACCAAGATCAAAACTACTTTTCATGTTTTAACCAAGCCACGAAAAGTGTAAAAAGTAAGCTCAACACCATCTTACTTTTTTTAATGAGCTCGAAGATCAATTAGAAGAATGCTCAAGGTATCTGCTTCATTTTTAACTATGCTCAATATGTCATTTCATGGTTTAGCGAGATTGAAACTAAAAATATAGTATGCTCAAAATCAGGGATGATTTTAAGGAACCATACTTATTTAAAAGTGTATAAATGTTGGTGAATCTTACCTGTTAGAATATAATCTGCCGGGATTATTGTAAATAAATAAATAAATAGGAAGTTGAACCGTTACATAGGAAGGTGAAAAGACTGGTTCTCAACTGCCACATGAAATGTATAAATGTACATGCATTAGCAATGAAAGGACATCGAATCGGGAGTTATACCTAACAAGTGGTATGAGAGCTTGGCTTCCTGCCTGCCATAACTCCTGCCTACTACATTTCAGTCCTGGCATTCTGCTTGCTAGTCCATTGCCAGACTGCCTACTCCGTCAGTCTGCCATTTGCATGTGTTTCTCTTTCCTAGCCTGATACCTGCGCTGAGGAATGCTTCCTTCATTTGCTACATGGTTTTGACTGTTAGTTGGCAAATCATTTGAATTAGCTCCTAACCCTAATTCTTGTGTGACATTCATATCGCTTTATGACTGCTCCTCCTTGCCAATTTTTTCCATTGCCTTGGTGATCAATTCACCAATTTCCCTTTCACCATTTGCAGAGATAGTACCTACCTGTGAAATTCCCTCGGATGTGCTTATCATCCTTGCTCTACTTTTCAAATGTGTGACAACTGCATTGATTGCCATAGTAATGCCTCGTCTCAAGTCCATTGCATTCATCCTAGCTGCAACTGACTTACAGCCTTCTGTGAATATCGCATGACTGGTGCATTGCAAATCTTAAATATACTCAGTCACACTCATCTGTTCTAAATCTCCCTGCCATTTCTCCTGCGCTCTCTGTTTTTCCGATATATAATTGCTTCTGCTCCATCACGAGAACGAAACGCTACATAACGTTGTATGTTTGAGATTCATCTGCATGAGGAGGAGAGGTGAAATCGATGGAAGAACAAGTGTGCCTATTCCTGTGCCTATGCTCGTAATAAAATCTTGAATATTTAGGTTTCTTGTGATGATCCTGATCCAAAAGCTGCTTCATGTTTGTGAAAGGGGAAGCATGGTGCTCTGAAAGCTGACAGGAGGGAAAGTTCTTGTTCTTGTTATTGTTGGTGAGAGGGGTTGGACGTGATCGTCTAGTATCTTGACTTCCAGCATCATTGTTTGTACCTGTGCGTTAATAGTCGATCCCTTTGGAAGTTGCAAATTTCCTCGCATCACCCATATGTATTCCATCATTGAAATTATGGATCGTTGATGAAGATCCTATGAATGTACGTGGAGCTTCCTTGAAGACTCCCTGGTGCTGCGTGGTATCTTTTAAACTGTTAAAGACTGCGTGTTGATTATAGTCTGTTTGCATAGAGATCGTGTATCATGGTGCTTCCTAAAGACACTCTCGTGGTGCTGCCTAAAGACGATCTTGTGTTATTGAAACTGAAGACGCTCTTGTGCTGCCTGAAGATGGTAGTTCACCTTGTAGACCGACTGCGTGAAGAGCCTGTGAGTTTTTTGTGACTACCGACTGCTGTGAAGAGTTTTCTGAACGCATAAACCCTAATTTTTGGAGTATCGTTGAGTTATATTGTGATATTTCCATTGATAAGGCTTTGGAGATAGAGTTGAGCTAAGATTGTGCATTGCTGCACGTATTGAACCATTGTTTCCATTATGCTTTTAAACTGTTGAGGGATGCGTTGATATGGAGACTGCGAATTCATAAAAACCCTAGTTTATATGCGTTGATCATATATATATCTATTGTTGTATGAGCTACGACTGTGAAGATTATTTGAAGATTGAAGACTCATTGAAGACTGATATGCGTTTTGAGCTATTTGGACCATTGTTGTGACTGAAGTTGAAGAGTTGTTTGCGTTGGTGGAAAGTGTTGCCTGAGTGGAGCTACGTGGAGCTGAATGTGTTGATTGAAGCTACGTGGAGAGAGATATTCACACCATTACCAATTGCATGAAGCTAGTTCATGCCCTCATTCAGCTTGTGACTGATATATAGTGCTTACTGCGTTGAAGACTGTGTTTTATGCTGAAGAATATCATATATTGCTAGTGACTGATATATATTTTGATATATTTTGTATTGACTGATACATATGCTATAAACTTGCATTGTATTCACCTTGGCAGAGACTGTAGACCTGCAAGGTTATTGTTTTTCTCTTTGTCATATTAATATCAATATTGTAAATTACACTAACAGTTGTAAAAATGCAATCTATAGCACCTATTGTTGGTGATGTCCTCAATGGCAAGGAAACATATCCAAAATGGTCTAGAAAGATAAAGAAATCAAGCGAGCCTGTCGAAGAATCCCTTGAATTTGTTCAGAAAACAAAGAATCGGTCCAAATACCCTTCCAATGGAGATTGCAGCAAGAGAGGACGAAGAAGAAGAAACTTCACAGGCAGAGGGGGCATAAACAAAAGATCAGATTTGCAGTGCAAGCGTTGTGGAAAGACTGAGCATACATCAGATCAGTGTTGGGCTTCATGGGACTCCATCAAAGACAAACATAACCAGAAGAAAGATGACCAAAATGCTAGTAAATCTTCTGATTCTTGTATTGTTGCACATTGTAATATTGGAATTAATGAATTGACTTCACTTTAATCTTACAAAGATTGTTTGCTGCTTGATACTGGTGCAACATCACACATGACATTTAGAAAATATTTTTTTGAAGAACTTAATGAAACAATAGATGGCATAGTTTACTTTGCAGATAAGTCAAGTATTAAACCAAAGGGAATGGGCACCTTTCGACTGAAGATGCCTGGATTCCCTGATTTCTTGTTGAAGAACGTTCTCTATCTTCCAGAGTTACAGAGAAGCCTGCTGTCCATGGTGGAAATTCGACAGCAAGTCCATTCCATCCACATGTTTGATGGAATCATTGAAATAAGAAAGTCCTCTGACAACCAAGTCATCATGACTGGATATGAAGATGGAAAGCTGATGAAGCTCAAGGGTTCATCCGCAAGATTTCATAACTATGCCTACCTCTCTCAGCATGGAGAAGGTAATATGTCATCTAGTTCATTGTGGCATGCAAGATTTGGTCATCTAAATTATAACAGTATTCGTTTGTTGAGAAAGAATGGTGTATTTGGTCTACCCACCATTCCCAAAGAGAAGAATAAATGTGATGCATGTATATTAGGGAAACATAGTAAGCTTCCATTCCATGAATCTTATTTTAGAGCAAGTAGGAAATTATAACTAGTGCATTCTGATTTATGTCGCCCAATGCCAACTCCTTCAGCAAATGGAAATAAGTATTTTATGACATTTGTTGATGACTACTCTAGAATGTGCTGGATTTACTATTTAAAGACAAAATCAGAAGCATTTCAAACATTCAAAGACTTTCATGCATTGATAGAAAAACAAGCACAATCAAAAATTGGTACACTTCGCACTGATAATGGGAAAGAATACACTTCAAATGCTTTTGAATATTATCTTCGCCAACATGGAATTGTACATCAGACTATAGTTCCCTACAATCCTCAACAAAACTGTGTAGCAGAAAGAATGAATAGAACCATAATGAATATGGTTCGCTCAATGATGTTTTTCAAGAATGTAAAACTAATGTTTTGGGGTGATGCAGTAAAATGTGCAGCATATTTGAGAAACAGAAGTCCCTCAAATGCACTTGATAACAAGACTCCACAAGAAATGTGGTTTGGCCATCTCCCTTCAGTCAGGCATCTTAGAGTTTTTGGTTCCACCTGTTATGCCTTGATTCCGAAGGAGCAAAGAAACAAGCTTGGTGCTCGAAGCAGAAAATGCATTTTCCTGGGGTAGGAAGAATACTCCAAGGCATACCGTCTGTATGATGAGGTAAACAAGAAATTTGTTATTTCCAGAGATGTCATTTTTCTTGAAACTAATAAAAATGACCAG
>LPNX010127324.1:136985-170782 GCA_001517045.1 Pseudotsuga menziesii
CTTTTTCTCCTACATCAAAATGGGATACCATCCGAACCTTACTCTCTTTAGCTGCTCAGAAAGGGTGGAAAGTTCATCAAATGGATGTGAAGACTACTTTCTTGAATGGAGACTTGAAAGAGAATGTCTTCATGTCTCAGCTAGAAGGCTTTGTTGTGAAAGGAAAAGAACAAAAGGTATGCAAGCTTGTCAAATCCTTATATGGCCTAAAACAAGCGCCTCGTGCATGGTATGAAAAGTTAACCAAGCATCTTTTGAAGTTAAATTTCGAACATTTTGATCTGGATGATGCAACACTGTTTATAAAGAAAGTTGGAAGATCTGTTGTGTATCTTGTGGTGTATGTAGATGATATTTTAATGACAGGGAACAATGAGAGCTATATAGCATCCATAAAGAAAGATTTGAAAAAGATCTTTGAAATGACAGATATGGGACATCTCCACTATTACTTAGGAATTGAAGTCACTCAACATCCTAAGTACATATTCCTATCTCAGAAAAAATATGTTGGAGAACTACTAAACAAATTTTGCATGACAGAATGCAACCCTATATCTACTCCAATGGAACAGAAAATGAAGCTCACATCAGGCGAAGGAAAAGAATTTGAGGATGCGACCAAGTATCGACAACTTGTAGGAAGTCTTATCTACCTTACAACAACTAGACCAGATATTTCTTATGTTGTTGGCATACTTTCAAGGTTCATGCATAAACCTTGTGAAGGACACTGGTCAGCTGCAAAGAGGGTTCTAATATACTTGAAGGGGACTCAAGAGGTTGGACTCAAGTACTCTAAAGTGGATGACTTCAAACTTATTGGGTACTCAAACTCAGATTTTGATGGCGATAAGGAGACAGGAGTATCAACTTCTGGATACACTATGAGTCTTGGATCAGCAGTTGTCTCATGGAGATCACGCAAACAGTCAGTTCCAGCAGATTCAACAATAGAAACAGAATATGTGGCTGCAGCTGAAGCAACGAAAGAAATAGTATGGCTCAGAAAGATACTTGAAGATTTGCAAGAAAAACAAGAAAATTCCACTCCATTATTGGTCGACAATACTTCTGCAATCAAGCTGGCTAAGAATCCTAGATTCCATGATCGAACCAAACACATCAACACAAAGTATCATTTGATTCGACATCATGTAGAGGCCAAGACTGTCCATCTTTGACATTGTTCCACAAATGATCAAGTTGCAGACATCTTCACCAAAGCGCTTGGATGAGAAAAGTTTGAAAGATTTAGAAACATGCTCGGACTTACAAACACCCCTTTGGATTAAGAGGGGGATTGTTAGAATATAACCCATCGGGATTATTGTAAATAAATGAATAAATAGGAAGCTGAACCGTTACATAGGAAGGTGAAAAGACTGGTTCTCAACCGCCACATGAAATGTATAAATGTACATGCATTAGCAATGAAAGGACATCGAATCGAGATTTATACCTAACTTTACCAATTCTTAAAACGCCAACTATAAAATGTTTCACGATATTTTTCAAAAAATATTTTAATTTCCAAGGATTTTATATCGTTTATATAATAATTTGGCAATTTTTAGGGTGGAAAAATTTTACCCCATCAAAATTGGGCGAAACAGGGCTTCAAAAAATGAAAAATGGTGAATCGTTTTTTGGAGAAAAAACCCTAAAAATATCCCATGGGCTAAATTTCGCCCCTAAAATTATCCCTGCTCAAAATATGTCCCATTGAAAAGTGTTTTCCCAACATGATGTCCAATGGTTGGTACTTTCCCCCAATATAATTGTCAAGTATCTTAACTCCAACACAATATAAATAGGCTGTATACATGCCCCTCCAATCTTCATTTTGTTTTCCTAATATTTTTGTTCATCAAACTGAATTCTTGGTTACTCCTAGGAAAACGTTCAGCAGAGATAGAGGAAGAAAGAGGATAAAGTGATACAAGTAGATGAAATTAAGGTTCAAATATCGAGACGTCTAAAAGACTTGACACAATGGAAGAATATGTTTCATTTTTTAACGAGATTGACAGGAAAAAGGAACTCTACTCATAACGACCTATTTCATTTTTACACAATCTCGAAACATAAAATAAGTATGCTTATGGTAACTTGTTTCATTTTTACATAAGCTTGAAACAAAAAATAACTAATCTTGTTTGGATATGTTTCATTTTTACACAAGCTTGAAACATAAAATAACTATCCTCGAGGTAGACCATTTCATTTTTTCACAAGCTTGAAAAGGAATAAAATTATGCTCAAGGTTGGTTTTATTTTTTAATGAGCTTGAAACCAAGAGTAAACTATGCTCAAGTTTTCACGTTTTATTTTTTAACTAGGTTGAAACAGAATGGTAACTATGCTCACATTTATTTCTTAGCCAACATGATGTCGAGACGTTGGTAGGTTTCCTTAGTTACATAAGAAGCTAGGGACTTAACTCCAATATGATGTCTAAATACTGGAGATGTGCATCCCAAGATTCCCCATGATGGGAAGAAGCTATTAATTTACATTAAATGACTGAATTTCAGCATGATGTCTAGAGTCAAGAGACATGAGCGATGAAGGGGAAGGAACGAAACAAACATATGAGACATTCAGGGAAGTTTGATGACTAGGAGTTATACAATGATCATGTTTAACAAAGGAAAGTTGATCAATGGTCATAATATTCCCGTCATGGGGAAAATGCATAACTCTAAAGAGTGTTGATACTACAGCTTTCATGGCATAAACATAATCTCGTCCAAGGAGAAGATTAAAATCTAAGGGACCTTGGACTACCATAACATCAATGCAGACAGTTTTCCCTCCTAATGTGATAGGAAAATGAGGAAGGATCCCTAAAGGTGCAGTAGGTCTTCTCTTAAAATCCATTATCTGATTGGTAGTTGGAACAAGTAGAAGAGAACCTATAGCTTGCTAAGGAGTTGAGGATAGAATAATAATAGCGATAAATCACATAGATATATAGAAAGGACCACTTGAAGGAATAATAGATTCTGTTAGATTAATCCAATCAAAGGAAATAACCTTGGTACTTTGAGAGAGTTCTGTTGAAACACGCAAAATTTCCCCTTGCCTAGAACAATTTGAACTAACTACAAAAACTTCAATGGGTTTCAGTTCACCCTTTAATGGAAGATGAAATGAATATTGTGTCAAAGTGACTACTTCAGTCTTAACACTCTCATATGAAAGAGTGGGATGAACTGCATGTTCTTCTCTCTCTAAATAAAGAGTGGGATTGACTGAGGATGGAACTAGATTGGTCACTTTATCAACCAATGGGAGGTCAAGGGAAAACTTATGGTAACCTATTGGAAGTCATTACTAAGTAACAATAATATATTACAACAACTTTGAAGCTTCATCCATGAGAGGAAAAAGGTAAGCAAGGTGCATGTCCTTACATAGCAAGCAAGGATTTATGACTCTACCTTTTAGACTCTTAACCATAAAGTCCCTTATTGATGGGGTGTCGTCAATATGATTAATAGAGGATGATGACATGGGTTGTTGGGAAGCCTTAAACAACACTTCTAAAACTTGGGACAGACCATGACAACTTAATAATATGGTCACCCTTGCAAAGTCTGCAATATAACTTAGGGTTACAAGGTGTTTTTGTGGGAAAATGAACACTCTCGGCACTGTGAGGAGTAGTTGGTTTTGATTTGGTTTTTTGTTTGGCATTCTTCTTATTAATATTCCTTTTCTTCTTACTATTATCCAACTAATTAATATCATCAAAACTTTTGACAAACGAAGAAGGAGAAAGGGAAGAAGACACATTTGGTGAAGAAGGTGAATCATCAACATGATGTTGATGCTCATGTAATTATAGAGTTGGGATTTGAAACAATCGGTGCACTTGGGATATCTATACTAGAGAATAGCCATATAAGTAATCCTATAGTCAATCTAGGAAGACTCAACGTAGCCATGAGAGGAGGACCAACATTTCTAAATGAACGAATAAAAAAAGTTTCCCCTTCAGAAGGGGTCTTTTGCTTGGTATTCCCATAAGGCATAGCCATATCTACATAAAAAAAACTACCTCTCTCTTTAATACATTTCAATCTAGAGAAACAAGAAAATGAGTGAAAGGAGTGGATAAAAAGTCAGGATCCTCACAGGATTTTCATACCATAAAAACTTGCTTTATACCACAGGGTCCAACAGTAAAATATGACAAGGAGGATTAGGACTATACCCTTACTTGAATACCTGACTACCTGGAGCGTATTTGTGTAGTAATCTCCCCAAGTATTTTTTTTGATGTATTGTGACGATAGGATGGCCAAAGGAATTTTTTCAAATGGTTTCACAATAACTAATGTTGTCCCCGAATATACAAAAGGTACATGGGAGCTCAAATCTGTAGTAATGTTTTCTAATGCATAACTGTATGAAAGGGACCCTCCTATTTATCATTGAGTACATGAATTACCTTTCTATATACCATAAAAGTATGTGAAAGGCAATTCGATATACCAAGGAATTCAGTGCATGCAATAAATGGCAGCTCCTATGCTTAAAGACGTTGAAAAACGTCTCTAACCTATCACACACTTCTTGCTAAGAATCTTAACCTAAATAGCACTTATTTTTAACTGAAACGATTAAGTGTACATATGGAGTGAAGAATGACTCAAAAAAATTGAAGGATGTAATGCAAATATTTCACTTTTTCTTTTAATGGATGCCCTACTTATGAGAGAGTAATAAGTTATTTTCCCAGACGCAAAAATTGAATAACATACACCCAAACATAAAACTAGAATTGTGTTTCCTATGTTTCCAACAAAAGCGAAAAACAAATCTCTAGAAATAAAAGATCTAATTAAAATTTCCAATAAAAAAAATAAAGCAAAGAGTCTTTAAAGATTATGAAACTTGAAATATTTTATTTTCTTTTATATATAACTAATATTTAACAAAAAAAAAATCGAATAAACTAAAGCAAAAACATTTTTTTTCAAGTATTTTTCAATCTAATAAAGGAGATCAAAGGAAGAATTTTCTTTTTGAACTATTACGGAAACGAAAGATATATTTTACTCTTCTACAGATATCTAAGGAAACAAATAGTAATCCCAATACAAGATAACTCAAGACAAACTGAACACATGCACACAAAAATGAAATGAAAATTTTTCAATTTCAATGAATACAATCCACAAAAAAGAGCAAGAGGTTTCGAGCAAAGAAACAAATGTAAAATTCAATGCAAGAAATATAAATCCTTATTTGAATGCAAAGGGAATATAATTCAAGGAGAATGCAGAATATACAATTCATTGGCCCCCCATGAGGGGGATTTGTTTTTCAAAAATGCACTTCATTTTGCTTAAAATACAAGCTAATAACACCATAGAATCAATCCAAAAAATCACTGAATACCTACCTCGGTGCCGGCTATGGGTATGAAATAGGGAATCCCTAAGAGGTCAGTGCACTTTTCTCACTGTGTAATAGAGTCGATGGCACTTTCTATCTCTGGGAAAGAGGCGTCGGCAACGCTTTGTAAAAACAGACAAAAGGCGTCAGAGAGGGGTCAACACTCTGTTAGAATTACCCAGGTGTGTCAGCAGATCTAGAGAATCAAAAAAGAGAAAACACCTTCAAAATAAGCAATGACTGGATAAAAAAAATAAATTACTGTAAGTAGAGACTAACCTAACGAAGTGGGATGGAATTCACATAAGATGAATTTCACACCTTAAGTCCTTAAATGAGCAAGAGAAATTATTTTGAGAGATTGTAATCAAAATCAAAGTAAAAATTCATAGATCTGATCAAATCCCCAGTATGGTCGCCAGTTTTGTTATCTAAAATTATCAATCAATGCAAACAAATATTGTTTCCCTAGTATACATGGGGCATATCTAGAGCAAAAGACTCATAGAAATGTATCCTCTCTCTAGATTGTCAAATCACTTGAATTCAAAGCTTTCTTACCTCACTTATGAAGGTGATCCTTTCCTTGTGAATTCTCTTACAATAAGTTGTACCTACAAAAGAATGTAAATAACAAGATACAAAAGTGAAAGAAACACAATAATTCAACATTCTATGCTAATGATCAAGGATAAAAGTAATGCACAAATCACATCAATGGTCTATACTAATTATCAAGGAGAAAAGTAATAAAAAACTCACATCAACACAAAGTATTCATGGGAAAGGAGAAGACATTTGTATTAATAGAAATAGAGAGGAAAACTATAACCAAATCCTTGATGTTGAAGCTTTGTTCTTACGATGTCTTTTGACTCACTTTCATGCACTATGAATACTCTACAATCTCTATCACTCACAATACCATACTCTTTGCCTCCTATACCAGTAATGATTCAAGCAACATAAATATACTCTTTTGATCCCCCCTATCATGATCCATGAAGCTTGTATATATAGGCCAAAGAAGGGCCAAAGGGGTTGAGATTCTTTGGGAGGAAGGTGAGGAATCATCGCTAGAGGTTAGGGGTATGAATTCCACCTACTCCAGACAGTTGAAATAATCCTCCATGAGGACTATCATCTAGAAGGTTATCCGAATATATTTTGTTTGTCATTTTTAGAGGGTTGACGCTCCTTGCACATGAGCATAAGTCATTAGGGGGAGTTAGTGCTCCTTGTCCATGGGAAACAAGTGTCATCGATGCTTCCTTTCATTGGGAAAAAGGCATCAGTAAAGGTTGATGCTCTATTTCAAAAGAAAAATTGCATTAGAGCCCCTAGGATTGAGCAAAAATATCCTCCAAAATATGCTTTGGACAAGAACTTTGGGGAACTAAGAAAAGGGAAAAAATTTAGCTATAACAATAAGTAATGTAAGAAATCACCGAGTTGACTAAGAATATGACAATGAGAAGAACAAAATAATAGACTATTGCAAGAGTTGTTGCATGGTCTCAAGAGGAAGATCATAAATATTTTGATAATATTTCCAAGATCCATCTTAGAGCCATTAAGTTTCTCTCGGTCATATAGAATGCAAAGCCAAAAGTGGGAAAAAATAACAAGGAGGAGGTCACTTATTCACCGAGAAATGCAAGGAGATCACCAGTGACTTGGATACAATCAAGACAACTTTTTAAGCCTTTGGAAGTGACTTGTGTTCTCACATTCCATTAGTCATCACCCTGGAGCCCTGAAGCATGTGGCTCGATACGAGCCACATATTTGTGTTGGGGGTTTCTTGGTGCCTAAGTGTTGGTTATGGTACTACGCGTCAATCCTAAGGACCATAATTAGTTGCACCAAACATAATTATTTAAGAAACTGCATGCTAGTACCAGTCTATTATTTTGGGAAACTTAGCCTATATAAGGTGCACTTTTGTAAAGGGTTGGGGTTAAGTGGTTAAGTAATTAAGCTAATGAATCAGATAATATACTATTAGTAATATTTCTGTAGTATATTTCCTTTGAAATTTTGTATGGATTCCATTGTGAATGTAAGAATATCATGATGAATAAATTAATTTGTTCAACTATGATGTATGGTGTTACCCACAATTTTTCCAAAGTAATAGAGTAAAGTTTGTGTTTCTATCTATCTTATGTGTAATGTCTATGTGAATGATTGTTGTGGATTTAATTATAATTGTATGTTAAGTGATCATGTATTGGTGAATGTAATGAATGATAATATAGAAGCAATATTATTCTAAGCAAGATGGAATCATCCCTCCCTACACATACCTCATTCTGGTTATGCGTATTTTCCTATGTGCATCTCGGGGGAGACCTTACTTTGTTCGTAGGGTATTGAATATGTTGATGCTTATACGGTTTTTGTTTATGTTGAACCTTGGGTATGAAATACATCAACCAATAGTAACAATTCATTTATTGTTGCAGTAGTGAGCTCAACTATTGGATTGACCATTAGATCAGATCCAACAGTCCACATCCCCGTAGTAGAAACAATAAATGTTGCAAGGTGCATATTGAACACATGTTGAAGACAAACATCCCACTCTGAGAACTTTGATAAAAAAAATATCAAATCACTTACTCCACCTAATTACTCTGTTGGGTTTCCAGTAACTATCAAATCACTCAAAACTAAATCCACTTTGAGAATTCTGATATAAAATATCAAATCACTCAACCTAAATTACAAGGTTGGTTTTCTAGAAACATCAAATCATTAAACTAGTTACATGTTGGGTTTTCTAGAAACATCAAATCACTCAAAATCAAATCATCAAATCAGTCAACCAGTGTTTCTAAAACATCCAACCACTCAATTATTCCATTAAAAATGTCAAATCACTCAACACCTGAAATCATATCAAATACTCGAATTAAATTCTTTAAAATTATTTACTCCCTAAAAGCATCAAGTCACTCAATCAACCTACCATTAAACCTATTTACATGGTTGGACTTTCCAAAAACATTAAATCACTCAAATAACCACTAAACATAGCTACCAAGATGGGCTTCCTTAAAACAATAACTTAAATATACTTTATAAAAATTAACATGAAAATATATGCCTACTAAACATTAACATGACAAAAAGAGAATAACATCATATTCTAGAGTGTGTGACTATGTCTAGTTGACTTGGTCTCTCACTACCTCTCCCACAGCTATGGACTCTGAAGTCTTGGGAAATTAAAACGTAAGTGCATTGTTGAAACCTCGATGAGTAAAACTTAAGTTCAGATTGGATATTTTGTATTGAATTTGGCATGTAAGTATTTATTAATGGGTAAACAAATCCCATCAAACGAAAGGGTTCTTCTAATTCCATGGAATTATAGAATGTTTTACACATGAGAAACATATGCACTATATTAATAAGATAATATCACCAAAGTAAATGTCTCGGTGTACATGTAATAGTAAAATTTTACAACATGAACATGGACGAAAGGATGAGTGAAGGTATAGAATAGAGGAAAGATTATCTAGAATGATGGTTAGGGTTCGGTCGTAATAGTTGTGTCTCTACACTCCAAATCACGTCCTCAACCCACTTACCGGCAAGATACTACAAAGAATCCCTGACTAGTCACATGGAAGCATCACACAGAGGGGATGCAGACCCCTCCCATCCAATCAATGACCAATCCGACAAGAATAGTGTACCTGAACATGTAACAGTCAAAACCCTACACATCGGTACCATCGAGATTCTGATTTCAGATATGACAATAGCGCAAGATACCCAAAAGGACTAGCACCAACATAGCAAGAACTACTAAAAGACCTTGCATAACCCTACCTTAAAAAAGAAGCAATGTGAGAGATCAACACATGAAGTACCATGCTCTAATCAGCAAATCCATTGGCATATGGCCCTTGATACAAGAACTCAGAGGCTGGGTTGAATTGAAATGGAAGCTCAAAGTATACTACGACCTACAATTGGGATCCAAAGGATTATTTACCATCATCTTCCACCAGTTAGAGGACAAATCCAGGGTCGAAGATGGTGCCCCTTATTTCTTCAACTCTGCAAGGTTGTATCTCAGAAATTGGACTGGGCATTTCAACCTAGACAAGGAAGAATTTACTTGGGCTTTGATCTAGATTCTTGTGTTCTCAATGCCACAGGAATATTGGGATGAAGAAACCCTCAAGGGCATAGGAAATACACTGGGAATCTATGTCCAGGTGGAAGAATAGACAAAACACATCAAATACACTTCTTATACAAGGATATGTGTTTATGTGCACATTGGAAAATCACTCCCAGATTCAATCATCCTAATGTATGAATACTATGAATGGATCCAACCACTTGATTATGAACATGTTCCTTTTAGATGCCGCAAATGTCATGAACACGGCCACCTGTATAGGGACTTCTCTATTCATCAGTACCATTCCAACCTCAATCCCGTGATGGAGAAAGATGAGGAGGGTTTCCAAAAATACAGAAGGAAAAAGAGGCACATTCGTAAACACCCTCACATGGAGAAAAAAGAATATCATCCCACTACCAACAACAGCTTCGATGTATTGGAAGAAATTCCAAAAGATCCAAAGGACTCCAAAATCGAAGAAGGACGCAATCCAGATAAAAAAATGTCAAAATAAAATGATGACCCAACCACCAAGATCCCTGCAGCAGAATTAGCAGATCTACCAAGCTATAATGCATGATCTACACAACACACCTCTGGATCGTTGCAATAGTATAATGACAGCGTCCTTGAGATACTCATGGATGAATAAATGGTGGAGATAGAGATAGGGGGCATTGTTCTCTTAGGAATGGAATATGCATGTAATAGGAAATGTTTCAAATCCATACCCCCAACACAGATCCAACTCTTGAAGGAAGCCCTTGAAAAAAATAAAAATCTCTGAACAATATTTGATTCTAGAGCACACCCCAGAAAGAGAATCAAAAATTTTAAAAAGACAACTAAAAAAAGGCCAAAAAATGGATCTGCAAAGAATCAGCACGCTTGGCACAAGGTTAGTTGAATCAGTCCAATATGCCTAGCTAACTGAATTCTTTCATTCATTAACCCCCATATCCCAATGAATATTATATCATGGAACATAAGAGGCATCAGTGGGTGTTCTAAGCATAGGATGATCAAAAGAAAAACTCTTCAAGATAAGACAACGGTTTTATTTTTACAAGAGACAAATTTCTCCAACCATGCCTTTCAAACCTTGTTAGCCAAAATATGGAGGGGTTTTCAAGGTATAGCTATAGATTCTCGTGGCTCCTCTGGGGGAATTTATGTGGCCCGGGATCCCTATTTAGTAGCCTTGAACAATTTTTCTTTTCTAGCTAGCTCTTTGTCTTCCTCCTTCCATATACTGGGAACCAAGTTTCATGGTTATCTTTTGAAAATTTATGGACCTCAAATCCATTCCCGAAAATTATATATGCTTAACTACATGGACTGGTTTGCGCAATAACATGCATACTCCCTTACAATATTTGGATGTTATTCCAACATGATCACTTCTCTCAGCGACAAAAAAGGAGGAAGAAGAACTCTAACACCTAAGGATGTCAATTTAAAATCATTCATCAACAACTGCAAACTGGTAGACCTCCCCACCTTAGAGTGACTCTTTACCTGGAACAACAGAAGAGGAGGAGATAAGCTCATTTCCTCAAGGATCGATAGATTCTTAATTTCTGAAACTCTCATGGAAGTTTGTGGTCATTTGGCCACAAATGTGCTTCCATCCATGAGCTCGGATCAGTGGTCTATTTCCTTTATGTGGCAGACTTCGAAATCCCACAAATTTAGGCACTTTCGCTTTGAAAAACTCTGGCTCTACCACCCAACCTTCCAAGACTATGTTCATAATTGGTGGGGAAACATGAATGCCTCGGGCCGGTCCAAGATGGCATTAATGCAACAAAAGATCAAACTTCTCAACATAAAGCTTAAAAATTGGAACCACGACACCTTTGGGAACATTTTCAAAGACAAGAGTGATCTGGAAAAAGAGCTAGAAAAAATTTAGAAAATCATCATGGAAGAGGGGAAAATCATGGACAACAAACTTAAGGAAAAATAAATCATGGCACGACTTGACAAAAGGTGTGAATAGGAGGAAATGTTTTGGAAACAAAAGTCTAGGATTGGTTGACTCAAAGAAGGGGAAAGGAACACAACCTTCTTCCACCACTCTGTCATACATCACCACATACATAATCACATTTCCAAGCTCAAAACTGAGGAAGGTGTTACACTAGAAACACATGGAGAAATTGAACAAGAACTCATTCATTATTTCCAAGACCTGCTTATTGAACTTGTTCTCTCAAGGGTGCAGGCCATTAAGAAAGTTACAGATCACATTCCTAGGATCCTCACCCCAGACCATAATGTTGCATTGATGAATATCATGTATTTATAGGAATTGGAGACCACAGTTAATCAGATGTTGAAGATAAAGCACCTGGACCAAATGGTTTCACCATTAACTTCTTCCATCATTGTTGGGACCTGGTAAAGAACGCGGTCATGGATCTGGTTGAAGAATCACATCAGAAACACTGGGCCCTTCCTACTCTCAATGCAACTTTTCTCACCCTAATTCCAAAAGAGACGGGGGTAGCAACTCGTGGTAAGTTTCGACCCATCTCTCTCTGTAATGTGGTTTATAAGATCATCGCTAAAGTGATTGCTAACAGACTCAAAACCCTCCTACCTTTACTCATCTCACCTGAGAAAACATGCTATGTTGAAGTAAGATAAATCCTGGATGAAATCATCCTAGCCCACGAGGTCACCCTCTCGTTGAAAATTACCAAAAATCCTGGAATGCTTATCAAACTTGACCTTTCCAAATCCTTCGACAAACATGGCTGGGAATTTATCGAAAAAAATGCTTCTTGCTTTTGGATTTTGTCAATGCTAGACCAAGTGGATCATTTCCCTTACCTCTTATGACTTCTATTCAATCATGTTCAATGGAGTACCCTCATCCACCTTCTCCCCTTTCAGAGGCATTCATTAGGGAGATTCTCTATCACCCTTCATTTTCATCCTTATGGTTGAAGGTCTAGGAAGAATTCTAAAATCCAAACTTTCGGAAGGATATTAAATATGATTTTATCTACATGATAGCTCTCCCCACATCTACCAACAATTTTTCAATGATAATGTTATCTTTGGCCAGCCCTCTATTCAAGAAGCAAGATGTTTTGGAAAGGTCCTTCACACCTTCTCAAAGGCTTCAGGAACCACGATAAACCTAGAGAAGTATCAACTCTTCTTTTTTAATACCAACTTAATCACTCAATGCAATATTGGTCACATTCTTGGGTTCTCCATCTCCTCCCCCCCCCCCTCCAAGTACCTTGGTGCCCCTCTTTTTTACTGTGCCATTAAATATTGCTCTTGGAAACATCTCTTAGATNTTTTATTCATGGACCTTCAGGACCTTAAACCTTTCTATTACACTTACCCTTCTTAAGTGCATTCTACAATTTATGCTCCTATACCACTTTTCAATACTGGATTCCCCTAAATTGGTCCTCAAATCTATCTACAACCTCCAACGTAATTTCCTTTGGGGAGGGGAATCTAATCAAAATAAATGGGCCTTGGTCATATGGAAAATAGTTACTCTACCCAAGTGAGAAGGAGGCCTTGGCATTCAGGATCCTGAAGTAAGCAATGAGATCCTCTCTGCCAAAATATTATGGAATTGGATAGTGAAAATACCACCCCTTAGGCGCTATTAAATATGCACATGATTGGACCACGTCCACTCTGGTCTGCTATGACCTGGATCCACCAGGATCGTTGATATGGAAAGCATCTAACTTCCAGCGAGATTTAATTCAGCAACACAACTTCTAGGAAATCATAAATGGAGCCCACACAAATTTCTGGCATGACTCCTGGAAACAGTTACCCAAGTTATCAAACCTTTTTAATTCATAGGATATGCAGAACTTTATGTAGAGGACCGAAAAAACAATGTTCAAGGACTTTTGGAAGGACACAACTCACAACCACTTTCACCTCCAGAAAGAACCCACCTTGTGGGGTATTATGTAAGATGATGCATCTTTGGATGCCATTTCGTCAAAAATTCAGAAGAGACGTATTAAAGTACAGGATGGTGAAGACATAAGAAGATGGGGACACAAAACAAAAGGAACCTTCACTACTAAAGAAGACTACTCTCTGCAAACCAAAATACAAACAGAGCCTCGTGATCCCCTCTAGAGAGAATATGGGAATCCAACTTTTTGTGCAAAATATCTACTTTTCTTTGGTTGCTAGGTTCATCGCAATATCCTAACCTGGGATAACTTAGTCAAAAGAGGATTTAATGGCCCCTCCTTTTGTGTCACATGTGGATAACTCTCCAAAACTATTGACTACCTCTTGGACTCTTGTGCGCTAGCTAATACTATCTGGAACTTTGTGGAGGATAAATGCAAAACATCCAAGAGAGTCAAAGGCAATGTGATCAAAAATATTCAAATGTGAGGTGAGTGTCCTTATAAATGCATGCTCCTCAATAGACTATGGGAGCTCATTCAAGGATTTGTAGTTTGGAATATCTGGCAGGAAGAAACAACCACATATTCTAAGGGAAACACACCGACGTTGAGGAAGTATGGGCTGGAATATAAAAAAATGTTCAAAAACTCTATTGATTGGTAACTGGAATGATAGTGATTACCCTACTCTACATTCTGAATAGGACATTCTACTTGGGTGGGGTGTCAATCCAAGATACCTTACACATCACAACCCCCCTCCCCCCCAAACACACATTTCCAGTCTTGCAAAATGGGAGATGCCACCGGCGGGGTTCTACAAACTCAACTTTGATGGTGCGTCCAAAGGAAATCCAGGAGAAGCGGGTTTTCATGGAGCTATATGGGGAACTGCACAAGGATTATAAACCACGTATATTGGGGCTACATGGGCTGCGATAGCAATAATGCAACTAAAATATCTAGGCTAAAAGAAGGCATTCACATAGCCATCAAACTGAATTTCTTTCCACTGATTGTTTAAGGAGACTCCCAAATAATCATCTAGCTTTCCACTCACCTACAAAATGGAGCACACAGGCAGAATATCTCACCTAGATGGTGAATTGAGTTTGGTCTAATCCAATTAGATGAAATTATCAACAACAACAAATCCATCACCTTCCACAGTGTTAGAAGAAAATCCAATTCATTGGTTGACCTACTAGCCAACAAGGGTGTTTGTTGTAACTCTGCACTAAACTCTGGAAATATTAATTCTCTTGTCCCTGAGGCATTGCTTATGGACTGTCAATAGATTTCTAGCTAGGACATGCCACCCCCGGATGTGGGTGACACACGAGGCATTCACATGGGCCACATATCGCTAGGGACGTGTGGCTCTGGTGCAGGAAATGGAGCGGACGACGGCATGGTAGTCTTTAATGCCCAGGGTGGCAAGCTTCCTGCCAACCCCGCAACTAGTTGGGACGTCCAGTAGAAAATTGGTAGTAATGCTAATGATTTAATAATTATGCTTGTTTGTTCATCATTATATGAAGATGATATTCCACATCATGGAGCCTACTAACCTCCATTCCCCGACTTGCTTGTCTTCCTATTATTGTTAATCGTTTCCTCCTCTGGAAACCTACCAGGAAAGTTGTGTGTGAAAATGTCAAGGAAACGCAACACTCCATGGAGAGGCAGTGTACATTGAAGAGGTGGACACTCTAAGGTGAACCTTGGAGCTACTAACAAATATGCACAGTAGTTCTCCATGCCTGTTAGATGCATGATTGACGAATGGGAATCTTAGGTTGTTTCTGAACATTTGACCTCGGGAAGAAACAGTGGAAAAATAAATCACTACTAGATGATTAAAAACATGATGGCCATGTTCATTGAGGACATAATGAACAAGTGGAATGGTGCTAGGGACATGGTTTAGAGCATGCGTACATGTCTCAACCAGAACAACATGCACCTAAGCACCCTAGAAGAAAATTTCAACTGAAGATACTATACTATTTTTCACAGTGAGGATAACGTGAAAGGTGTTGGCAACATGGACCAGTGGGGGATAGGAATTGAGACATCGACAGCTGCTGGAAAATCCAATGCTCTGGTGTAGGAGCACCTGGAGAACACTAGGATCATGACATCAATAAAGCGTGGTCGTGAGGATCCAAACATCTTCATTATTGATCAACCGCTTCAGGAGCTGCAACCTATGGGTCTACTGACTCGTGAGGATGAGTATGGACCTTTCCCAATTTTGGAGGAGATGCCGAAAGTATTTGTTAGAGATGCTACACCATAGAAGCTTCACTGCCATCCCTGGTTCCCTCTATGACTCACAGTTGAGTCTGGTTCTCTCTGTTTTAAAGTGTGTAATATTCATGTCTATTTACAATTATTTTCTAATTTGTATAAATATGTCGGTCAATGTGCATAGATATGGGAAGAGCATACCTTTCTATTTTTCAGAAAAAATCCAACATTAACTCTAGTTTTCTGGACAAAATGGGCAGGTGGCCCCATAGTCTAAGGCCCTCGTAGCAAGATTTTGATGCTTTGTACTCTTTTTCTCTGTTATTTCTATTGTTGCTTACAAAAAATAAATGTCTCATTTTATATGTCAAACTATAGAACATTTCACATATACAAACATAGATAATATGTTATGCATGTACAATAAGGAGACATACATGCCCTTACATTCAAAGTACCTAGAGTAATATCTACCCACTTTGGGCCTAGTAGTACCAAGTAAGAATTGTCTTGGATGAGGATAGTGTTATGGTATAATTTTATGCATACACCGTTCATGAGACTTTCATGTGTATATACACTTTGTATTGAGACTTTTATGCCCCTACCTTGGGAGTCCCGTTGTAAGACCTATTCACTTTGGGATTAGTCCTAGGTAAGAATTGCCATGGATGAGGGTAGGGTCATGATAAATTTATCGATATATACCTCTCATGAGACTTACATGTGTATACACACTTGGTATATTTGTAAGAGGCATGTATGTGTATATATACTTTATATCAGTAAGTTGCATGTATAAAAAGGAGACATGGATACCAAGCCTTGAAGTTCCCAAGTAAGATCCATCCACTTTATAGATTAGATCACCCTCTACCCAAATATCCTAAATGCATACTTCTCCAAACTATCATAGTTCAATACTACCAAGGATTTTGTGGTGTTCATATGGAATTAAGGAAATGTGGCATTGCTAGTTTTCATCATTCTCATGATCCTAAAATATGTTGAGAGTACAGCTTCAGGAGTTATTCTCCATGACATTATTTTGCATTAAGGTCTGATACTTGTGTTGTAATCAAGTCTAGAATCTATGTTGTAATTAGGTTCAGATCTTCTCCATCAACTTATGTTGTATTAAGGTTTGATACTTGTGGTGTATCAAGTCTGGAACTTATTTTGTATTAATTTCACATGACATTGCCATATTCGAGAGAGATGCTTGTAATGAGATCTTATGGTTAATATCATGACCTTATGTTAAGTTCTGTGACTTATGTTGTCTCAAGTCTGAAACTTATGTTGTATTAAGTTCACATGACTTGTGTTGTATTAATTCTCGAGGATATACTATGTGATGTATGGCTAGTCATGGTCAACAGGTTCTACAAGTATTTAGGACATTAGCTACCCCTAGAGTGATTTACTTTAGCATATGACTATATGACCTGGGGTAATACATATGACTATAGGTTCAAAAAAATTCTTATGAGTATGATATGATATAGAATTAATGAAAACACATATGGACCATGCGGAGAAAAAATAATATGAGAACAGAGATAGATAGAGAATTGAAGTGCCCATGCATGCCACTAGGTGAAATCTAATTGACAAGACATCAGTTGAGTATTAATTATGATAAACATGTTTCAGTTAATTAAGGAATCGACTCCTTAATTTATGTGTGTAGTTGGAGATTACACTGATGGAGTTACATTCAGTTATGTTCAATTACATTCAGTTATGTTTGGTTGCATTCAGTTATGTTCAGTTACATTTAGTTTTGTTCATTTACATTAAATTATGTTCAGTTGCATGTAGTTCCATTTAGTTGCATGTGGTTCCATTCAATTACATGCGGTTCCATTTAGTTCAGTTCAGTTCATTCAGCTAACAATGCAGTTAGAGATAGTTAAACTCAATGAATTAATGGAGGGCACATATCTTCCTTGTGGGAGATTATTATGGAGTTCCAACTTGGCACCAAGTCAATGAGGGTTCATGGTTGAAGATAAAGCAGTGTTCTCAATGTTAACTACTTATTGAAGCATGCAATATTCACTACTTTCCTTGTACGACCTAATTTGACTTGTTATTAAAGTGCTATGCACTTGGAAATATCATCACAGTGTTCCATTTGATCTCTACTCTCTAGTTCTCTCGGAGAAGGAAATATTCTATTTTGTTGTAATCATTCTCTTCCAATTATCAATCATACTCTAAGATTGTTTGCTGGGTTTTTTATCCTCCGAATCAGTGGAGGGTTTTCCCTTGGTATATCCTATTTTCTGTGGTTTGGTTTTTGTATTTGGATTATTGATGAGATCTATATGCATTTTTATTGTGGATTAAAGCTTTAAATTTCAATTTTCTTCATATTTTCTCAATCACTAACAAAAAATAGACCTATAGCATTAACCATTTCTCATGATATTCTTCCATGTGATATTGAGAGACATCGCTTCTATTTGTCATGATTCTATTCAAAACATTGAAGCAATTCAATGACAATTAAGTATGTACATTTGTATGTTTTCTTATTGCATAATACACATGGGTATGTCACCAAGTTGATGGGTTAGTTGAAGCTAAACCGTATTATTATAGTCACTAGTACAGTGCTAAAAAACTAGCACATTGCTAAAAAGCTCTTCATCACCATCTATATTTACATTCTCCAAACACAACCAATCTACGAATATGGCATCTCTATATATGTATTCCAAGCACAACCAATATATGAACATGGTGTAACCATAAGCATGATCAATCCTAATTCTTACCCTCCCAAGATAAAAATTGAAGGGAGATTCACAACTAAGTGCATGGTGTACTACATTCATCAATAAAAAAATTGCCTCTCATCAGCAATTGATTCCTTGAAGAAATTTTAGCAATTGAGCCTAAGCATACCAAATTTGATGCTAATAATTTCATTACATCACTAGAAACTTAAATAACCTCATGAAAATCATGTTTTACTATACCTAGGGTTAAATTTGATGAGCACCCCTACCCGTTCTGTAATTTTTTTTTGAAATTGCCCTTCGCATGATGTTCAATATTTAGTTTTACCGATCAATTAAATATTGTAAATTCTATGTTCTTTTTTATTCATTAACATTGTATTATATTAGATTTATTGTATTAGACATCCATTTTTTCCAATGCTCATACTTTGGGCATTAAGTACTCTTAATATTATGTTCAATTTTGATCAAGCTACCATATTAAATGGGAAGATTTACAATTGACTTATTTTTTGGATCATCTCAGGATGAACTACTCTTGGGAGGAAGTTGGTTTCATATGTAATGTCCCATTACTAGAGGCACATGTAACTATCCCACTCACCCATTAGGTTCCCATGGGTTTAAGTGGGAGTGATTTCAATATGGGAATTAATTAAAATTTTAATAAAAATTGCCTTGAGAAAATTGATAAAAATTCACAAAGACAAGTTTTCCCACAACTTATTTGGGATCACATTTGAGTGTGAATTGTCCCAAAGGGTTTTATTAATTCTAAATCAGTGGTCAAAAGGTTAAGGGGGCTCCCAATTTTATTTTGGGCCACATTTGGGCCTTTTCCATAAAACAAGGAAATTCTATGAATTAAGGAAAGTGGTTGGAACTCATCATGAGGAAAGGGATCTAACCTCCCTTGAGGTGGTTCAATATTTAAATGTAAATTATTGGGTAAAAGAGGGTATTGGAACATCTTAGATTTTTATTTGTCCAATGGGGGCGCACTTTTGGAGATCATTATTGATTTTACCAAATCCAAGGTTTCTTTGACTATATCTCTTCCAAGGAGTTGGTTGGCGGTTGTTGATATTGGGAGAACATGATTTTATTTCTCCCATGATATTTTCCCATGATTTTGAATTTATTTGAATCTGTATAAAAACATCTAGTGCTCTTCCTCAGGGTTGCCGAATATTTTTGTTTGAAATTATATTGAGAATTTGCTTGAGTAAATTCCATGCTTGGGAGATGTGCCCCTCATATTATGTTTAAGGAGTGGATTACTCAAATACATTCATATATTTTATTTCATATTTATGACACTAGTGGTACATGTTTTTTTTTGGTGGTGGCAAATCATATGTGACATTTTGGTTCTCCTTGAGATTCTATGTGCTTTTGGGTGATCTAGTGAAGTGAATTTGTTGTAGAATACCCTTTGAGATCCCTTTAATTGTAAAAAACCTATTTTGTGTATTTTGAATCTATTCATAAATATAAAAAAGAAATCTTGAGTTATTTTACTAAGATTAAGTGTCCTTTGTGCATCAATTATTTACTTATGCTCTTTATGCCTTAAAATCTGGCCAGTTTTTACTTTTGATTTGGGAAACTAAATTATGAGTGTCCAAATGAAATTTTGAAGGTACCTATAGGTGGAAAAGACAAAATAGGACCATACCCTACCATAATTTAAGAAATTCATGGCCCTTAGGGGTTATTTGGGAAGGATTGGAAATCACCTTCCAACGTAGTCCCGAACTAGTAATTTCCATTTTGAGCTCCTCTTGCAAGCTTATACCTCTGAAATTTTTTGTAGACTTAATTACTACAAAAAATAGTATAATGGTGCCCCTAGATACTTACAACATCCTTCTCTGAGTTCACAATTCCCCTTCTTCCTTGACCAGTAAAGAATTAGAGTCTTCCTTATGTTTTTCGATCTAGTGTACCTAATCCTTAGTGGGTTTGGAATAGGTACATCACAATGGTATCATACCATGGTCCTCTATACATGTGAATGAAGTCCCCATGTGTCCTCTATACCATCTTTTATAATAATACAAAGTTGAGTCCATAGAAGAGAAAGTTCAAGGTAAAAGCAGGAAGGGAAGATGGAAAGGAGGTGAAGATCGTGATCAAAGTTTGTTGCAGGATTTCAAAAAAATATTGAAGAATAAGAATTATAATATAGAGTGCATTATGAGGATTAAAATTGAGAATACCTATCACTTGTTGAAGCATCTAGGAAACAAGTATGGAGAAGGGAGTAGTATTGTCTCCCATGAGAAGAAGAACTATGAAGAAATTATTTTTTCCAAAACAGGGCCTCACAATCTCCCTCATGAGTTCACTACCCAAACAAGTACTATTCCCACATTCATGGAGGAATCTGAAAAACAAGTGGATCACATAATGGCAGGCCCATTTTGTAGACTACATTCAAGAGTGAAGAATGGAGGAGGCATATATCCTTCCGAGATTACTGTGATTTCCAAGGTGGGACCTATACAAGGGGAAACCATAGGATGTCGACCCCTAATTATGATCTGTAGCATACCATTGGGAAAGAAACTCTCCCTCCCATTTATGGATCCACAATGGAAGATCATCCTTTAAAGGAACATGAAGAGAGAAAAATCCAGCCTATTGTAGCAACCATGACAATGAAGAAGCCACAATTCACTTGGAGGAAGAGGAAAATACTAATCTTCCATCAAAGAATAAAAGAAACAATCTTCTAAAAGAAGAACCATGTGGTTTCTACTAGTGCATGCAAGGAACATGCTTGCACAAATTTACCCCATGGAGCTAATGACGGAGAAAAACAAAGGTATGATGATATTTCTAATTTTTGCAATAGTCACTTTCCATTTCATCCCCTTGTAGTACCTTCCACTCCATACCATGAATGTGATATTGCAAATGATTCTATTGATTATGATATGTGTGAACCATATGTTATGGTCTTATTCCATATGCAAGTTGACCTTGTATTTCAGCCATTAGATGTAGTACATTTGGTGGAAAACATTCCTTGTGAATCACATCTTATGAGTGGATCACTAAGGGAAAATCAAGAGAAGCACATGGCAGCATTAAAGAACTTTGTTGAAGTCAATTCTTTGGTGTCAAGTTGTTGTTGGAGAGTTTCCAATGTATATTGGGAAAGAGAAGCTTTCTGGGGAGATTTCCATAACACACAACAACAACAAGGGGGACATGTACAAGACCATGTTTTGATGAGGAGTACCATAAAGGAGGGTGGAAGCATGAAGATCTGCATGTGCATGAAGGAGATTCATATTCGCATGTGTATGAGGAGAGGAATTGTTGAAATATTGTAACTTCGAAGAATATTCTATATGTATCTTTTGTGGTCCCCGATGGTCTACTGGGATAACCACTTGTATTATCTTGTACCCCGATGCTTCTAATCGAAATAACTAATAAGAGTCATGAGATTGTCCCCTCTAATTGTAAAGGTGGGTCATTAGCACCCTAGTGTGGTTACTTGAGCCTACATGTGTAACTCGAGCCTACATGATTAACTCGAGCCTACATGTCAGATGAGTTAATTGAAGTGAACGGATGAATATAAATAGAGGTGTAGCTCTCCTCATTGGAGACACACACACTCACTTGAGTAGCGCACTTGTGGAGGAGAGAAGTAGCTGGAAAAGGAGGAGGATCAGGTTTTATATCTCCTTGCTGGTTTTATCTTTTACCTTTTTGGGGCATCTATATTGAGGAAACTTTTGTTGGGTTTTTCCCTTTAGGGTTTTCCCAGGATAAATCTGTGTTGTTCTTGTGATGTTGTTTCTTTCAGTGATCCTGTGTATATGATTTTGTTATGAAAATGAAATGAAATACTGATGTCTTAGCTAAGCATATGAAAAGTTAACAGAAATTACATGGAGGATGTGGACAAAGAACCTTTCTTGATTCCAAAAGAGGTAATACCATTTATATATACAAGAAAAGGAACTTGTTTGTACAAGGATTGGATATACAAGTACATAGAGGAGAAGGAGATCCAAGGGTGCACTAGACTTACATACTTTGGAATAAGGCAAGTTCGCATGTCCCTCAAAGAGCCACCTAGTGAACAAGAAGATTCACATTCATGCCATATGCATGAAGAGCATTCATATATGCAAATGAAGAGGGTAGATGCATATATGGCTATAATAAAACAACAATGAAGTATTTCCATTCACCACTTTAGTGGGTATAACTTGTAGAAAGGTTGGAGTTCAAGGGATGTTATCCATTGGGGAACCTACTTTGCACTACCAAGTTTCTAACTTAGATATATTTTATGAGATATGAGTATATTGATAAGGTTGAAAATTTATTTATGACCATTCAAGGCACATCCATGAACATGTCTTATCATTTTGCATAGATTGGAGATTTCCTACAAATGCATGAGGAGATATTGGAAGGTCCCTCACCTGGTAGACCACCTGACGAGGTGAAGAATCATAAGGACAAATGCATTAATATATTTCATTACATTCATTTTAAATGGTTCAAGGAGGAAAGGAAAAGGGACATCTGTCATGTCCCCATTCCAATAAGTCTACTAGTTGACAATGTTTCAACCACCTTCTAGTTCCCTAGGTTGGGGGAGGAGGAATTAAATATTGCAATAAGGGAGATATGGGACCGAAGAGAACCTTATTTTATATTTTACACATTAATTTGGGTCATAAAAATAATAAATATGGAGAAAATAATGTGGCATTGCTTCATAAGAACATTTGGAGGTCCATGGGGGCCTTGGGTGGCTAGATTCTTCCTTACACGTGTCATGACTTACCCCAAAACTTGAAATTATGAGTGATGGAATTTTCTTGGAAGGTGAAAATTCATCAACTGACATATCATGAGGTCGAGGATTCGAATGGGTGAGGAGGAGTAACTCCCATGGTGCCATGTGGAGCTAGATTCCTTGCGCTTTATGACAACAATGATGGAAGATTCTATGAAAATTCAAACCTTATTGCAGATCTGATTGCGGACATATGAAAAAATTACATGTAAAGGATAAAACTATCCTCCAATAGGGTGCACTTGGTACTAGGTTGCAGCCATTAGAATTTGGTGGAAGATGAAGGGTTGAGAAGAAGGCCAAGTGGCATGGAGGTTAATAAACATCAAGGATGAGGTGGAGGAGTAATATGGGAATGAATTAGACATTTTAGGAACTTAGGAGGGTTATAAAAATATTTCATGAGGAATGGAATTTTTTTTTTATCATTTGTAAATTTTCCTTTGGCATTTGGAGAGCATTAGCTTGTCCATTGCACGGTGAGTGCACACTTACCCTGCTAGTGAGCCAATTTTGAGAGAGTGAGATTCTCATCCAGTTGAAAATGGGATAGGCCATTCATACCTATAATTTGGAGCTTCATAGAGTTTTTTTCTGCATATAGTATTCTTCTACTATTCGTGACCCATCTCTCCTCCCATTCTCTCAATTTCCACTTCTGTATTTCCATGTTTTTCTATGAAGACGCACTTGTGTGAATGGTGGTTGCACCCCATTGAGTTAAATTGATTCCAAAGAATGGATGAATGATTCATGTATATTTAATATGTCTCTAATATTCTTTGTAATTTTAAATCAGAAGAAATACATATGAATATGTCCACATTTCCAAGCTTTATTGTGATTAGTTTCCATGTGATGATTCTCCCTTTCAATGGAGATTGTATATATGATGTATATTGTGACTTGGGTCAATGTTATATGTTGTTAGTGATATATTGAAATGTTTTAAATGGTATATATTCATATTTCTCTGTTATGAACCATTATATGCACCATTTATGAGTCGAAGTTGAGCTTTTATGTGTCATTTCCCTTAAGAAAATAACACTGAAACTATGCATTTGAATATGAATATTTAATCCTATGTTGAAGAAATATTAACCAAAAAAATTAAATTAAATTAAGTATAATTATATTCCACATAATATTTTCTGAAATTTGGGAGGGTTGCATTGCAGTTGGAGAGCCATTTCTGCCCACACCCTAGGGGAATTGCATCATGAATTGCTAGTAATTTTTCCCTTTTTCCATCATGCCAAAATCGAGTTTCATATGTATATTACTTGTAATAAAAATATCATAGATTCAATTGAATATTCCTAAGACTCCCCACATATTTCTCTACCAAATTTGAGACCCTCTTAAGTCATTCGAATCCCCAGAGTCAAAACTAGTCAAGACATTTTTTCCAAAATTCTGCCTTTGTTGAGAATTTTTGAATTGGGACATTACAAGTGGTATCAGAGCATGATATTGGAAATTTCTAGAGATATTTATTCATTTTTTATGAATCTTAACTCCCTCCCTTAGAAACTGAGATTGGATACCTTAACAATGAAAAGGAAGGAAGTGGAGAGGTTAGTTTGTTTTACAAAAAGATTAAGGAAAAACTAGAACTGGGAGATATGGATGACAAAGAAAACAATGAGGACCTTAATGCATTCGTTAAATAATCTATTTATGGAATTACCAACATTTTATTCAAGGATTTTAATTTTTGGCGATCCAACTTGGGAGCAAGTCAGCACCCGGGAGTAGTAGTAGTAGTAGTACAGCCCATCGTGAGGGGAAGACCAATGGAGAAACCATTTTTTCAAAGACTGGACCTCATAATAGACCTCATTAGTTCAAAAATAAGAATGTACCTGCAATACCTAAGCTTTTAGAGTCCAAATAAGTCCCTTACACCACCTATGATGTTAGAGAAGAAGCAAATGATTAGCAACAATTAAGTGATGAATGTAGGGAAGTCCTACCTTTTGATCAATTCATTAGAGCTTCTATTCAGTTCAAGCAAGGAGGAAATTGGAATAGGTAATCTCATATTAACCATAATTTAAAATACACCATGGGAAAAGTAACCATTAATTCCTTTAATAGTTCTCACAAATGTCTGCTAGTGCTTGGTTGCAAAAATTAAGCGTGTATTTCCAATTAAATTCTATGGTTGAAGAATATGCATTGAAAATGGTCATTCTATATATTGAGGGGGGAGATAGTGATTGGTGGTTCCATGGTATTATAACCTTGGTACATGATCATATTTTATCTTATGAGGGTTTCTCCAATGCATTGATGGAGATATTTGAGAGGAAAGAAACTGAACTTCCTTTCAAAGTACTAGTGCAATTGAAGCAAGTACGAACTCCTGAAGCATATATGTTAGAATTTGAAAAGATTTCAGTAATGGTTTTTTATGTATCTATGGATAGGCTGGTTTTATTTTTTACTGAAGTATTGACAGAACCTTTGAGAGGGCTAGTGAAATCCCACATTCTAGCCACATTGAAGGATGGCATGAATTTGATACGGGATTTGCAGGATGTATTTCCAAGAATGAAATACCCTCCCAAGACAAATTTCCCTTCCAAGTTAAAGGAAGGTAAGAAACCATGGAAAAAGGACTACTATACCAAATAAATTAGAGGACCAAGCAAATAAGAGTTTAGAAGAAAGAATCTATGTTTTACATGCGAACAAGCTTGGGTCCCGGGACATAGATGTGCCAAGGGAAAGGCACACGACATTGAAGTTTTTTCTGAATATGATGAAGAAGAGGAGGAGGAGGAGGAATAAGAAAAAATTATATCCCAATAATAATGGTATCAAACAACAGAAGAAGAAAAAACCACTCTTGATAGACAAAAAATTGTAGCACTCTAAGGTGTACCTAGATTCTACACCTTAAGGCTCAAGGGAAGCATACAAGGCCAAAAGGTCACGGTTCTAGTGGTTGGTTGAGCCACTCAAAAATTAATATATGTAGCCTTGGTATAGAGTATAAATTTAAAATATGAAATTTTTTATGGTTTCACAGTCATAATTCCAGGTAACAATTCTATGGACTGCACTAAATTGATTCCAAAGCTTCAAGTTACTCTAGGAAATCATACTATCACTGACATTTTTTATGTAGTGAATGTGTATGATACAAATGTGGTTTTAGGAGTAAATTGGTTGCATTCTTCAAGGGAGAATATAATGAATCATCAAGTCCCTGAAATAAGTTTCAAAAATTCAGAAGGAAACCCCATCTTGTTGAGGGGAATGCACTCTTACCCAAATCAAGTGGTTTCCTCTCACAACATGAGGACTATCTTGAGGCATGGATATATAGAATGGTTTAATGAATGTTTAATTACATCTCCTAAACCTCACTTGAACATTTCCAAGCACCCTGAGGAGACATACAAACTATTGAGTAAGTATGAGAAGGGGTTCAGAGGCCTTCCCCAGGAATACCACCAGATAGAAGTGTTGAGCATATCATTGAGTTAGATATAGGAACCCAACCTATAAAACTTCATCCCTATAGGCCCCCAAAAAGGATTATATATGATATTGAATATGCCATTAAATAACCCTTGGATTTGGGTCTCATAAGGCCTAGTTCTATCTCATTTGCTTCTTCAGTTGTTATGGTAAAAAAGAAATATGGAACATTGAGAATGTGCATTGATTTCATAGCATTAAACAAGAAGACTGTAAAGAATAGATACCCCATCCCAAGGATTGATGAGATCATGTATGAGCTCCATGGTTCCAATTTATTCTCAAAGGTTGACCCTAGATTTGGTTATCATCAAATTCGGATGAGAGAAGAAGACATACCAAAGATTGCTTTCATATGCCACTATGGTGACTTTGAGTTTGTTTCCATGCCCTTTGGCTTGACAAATGCACCTACCACATTCCAATCATGCATGAACAACATCTTCCACAAGAAAATGCGTAAGTTTGTACTAGTTTTATTTGATGATATTCTTATTTACAATAAAACTTGGAAGGAACATTTGCATCATCTAGAAGAAGTATTAAAAATTTTGTATGATAATTCTTTGTTTGCTAAGCTTTCAAAATGTGGGCTTGGTTTGACAAAGCTCTTTTATATTGGACACATCATTGGTAAATATTGTGTGAAGGTGGATATGGATAAAATAAGAGCCATTTTAGAGTGGCCTCTTCCCAAAAGTCTCACTGAATTAAGAGGATTCATTGGAATTTGCACCTACTATAGAAAGTTTATGAAGGGATTCTCCCAACTCACTTCACCTCTCAATGATTTGACAAATAAAAATGCTTTCTAATGGAATTAAGGGGATGAAAAATGTTTCCAAATAATGAAAGAGTTAATAAGCAATTGTCCTATTCTAGCCTTGCCTGATTTTTCTAAACCATTTGTCTTGGAATGTGATGCATCAGGAGAAGGCATTGGAGCAGTCCTAAAAAAAGGAAAACGCTCAATAGATTTTGAGAGTAGGAAGCTAAAACCACAAGAGGATATTTACTCCATTTATGATAAATAAATTCTATCCATCATGCATATTTGATCAAGTTTAGAAAATACTTGGTGGGAAACAAATTTGTGGTCAAAACTAACCATAACAATTTAAGGTACTTCCTCACTCAAAAGGATTTAAATGAAAGGCAGCAAAAGTGGGTGAGTAAGATTCAAGCATTTGAATTTGATATTGAATATGTGAAGGGAAAAAATAATGTGGTATTTGATTCCTTATATAGAAGACCCTCTATTTCTCTAATGGATGTAGCAGAAAATTGGAAAGCCACATTAGAAGTAGAGTATGCTAAGGACAAATTTTCTTGTGAACGTTTTGATGGGAATAACCATGATGATAAGTATAAGCTATTGGAAGGAATAATATACTACAAAGGTAGAATCTATTTGGTCCCTAATTCGAGTTTGAAGGAGGAAATTTTAAAGAAAGCTCATGATTCTCCTCTAGCAAGTCACCCCAGTTTCTTCAAAACATACCAAATGTTAAGGGAAATATTTGTATGGAAAGGGTTAAAGGATGATTTTCTGAAGTATTTTAATGAATGCCCCACATGTTAGAAAAATAAAGTGGAGCACACTCATCTATTTGGTCTCTTACATCCCTTTCCTATTCCAGCACAAAAATGGGAGAGCATTTCCATGGACTTCATCATTGGTTTTCCCAAAGTATTTGGCAAGGATTGCATATTTGTGGTGGTGGATAGACTCACTAAATTTGCTCATGTATTTTCTATTACTACCACTTTCACTGCAGCACAAGTGGCTGAATTATTTTCTAAAGAATTTTTCATATTGCATGGGATTCCTAAGAGCATTGTCAGTGATAGAGATAGCATATTTTTTAGTGCATTTTGGCAAGAAATCTTCAAAATGGTGGGGAAAAATTTGACACCTACTACAAGATATCATCCCCAAAATGATGTCCAAATAGATAGGGTGAATCAATGCTTGGAAGGCTAATTCAGGAACTATGTTAGTGGGAAACAAAAAACATGGATAAAATGGTAGCATTTTGGTGACTTTTGTTACAATACTACTTTCCATATGTTCATTGGCATGTCTCCTTTTAAATTGATTTATGGTTATTATACATATACTTTTATTGCCTGCATTTTTGGTGATAGTAGAGCTCCAGAGGCTAAGGATTGGATTGAAGAAAATCAAGAAATTTTGAAAGTTTTGAGAGATAACTTGCAGTTTGCTCAAAATCAATAGAAACAATATGCAGATCCACATAGAATGGAGAGACAATTAAAAGTGAATGACTTGGTGCATTTGAGGTTGCATCCCTACAAACAAACCACCATAAAAGGTAAAGGTTCAAAAAATCTCAAACCAAGATTTTATGGTCCCTAGAAGGTGATTCAAAAAGTTGGAGAAGTGTCCTATCAATTGGAGCTTCCCATGGGAAGAAAAAATCATAATGTATTTCATGTTTATTATCTAAATAAGGTTATAGGGCAGCACATTTCAGTTTCAAATACTTTCCCATATTTGGATGATGAAGGACAACTTGTTCACATTCCAAACAAAACCTCGAGAAGAGGGGAAAGAAGGCTACGAAGAAGAACAATAAAATAATATTTGGTACAATGGAAGGATTTTCCTAGTGAGGAGGCCACTTGGGAAGATTGGTAAATTTTGCAGCATCCAAACTTGGAATTGTCTGAGAACAAGTAATATTGGGTGGGGAGGATGTTCATGCCCCCATTCCAATAGGTATACTAGTTGACAATGTTTCACCCACCTACTAGTTCCCTAGGTTAGGGGAGGAGGAATTAAATATTTTGATAAGGGATATATGGGACCAAAGAGAACCTTAGTTTGTGTCATAAAAATAATAAATATGGATGACTTAAAGTGGCATTGGTTCATAAAGACATTTGGAGGTCCATGGGGGCCTTGGGTGGCTAGGTTCTTCCTTACACATGTCATGACTGAACCCCAAATTCGAAATTATGAGGGATGGAATTTTCTTGGAAGGTGAAGAGTCGTCAAATGACATATCATGATCTCAAGTATTATAATGGGTGAGGAGAAGTAACTCCCCATAGAAAAGGAAGAGTCTATGAAGAAACTAGGTGCCATGTGGAGATAGAGTCCCTACACTTTATGACAACAATTATGGAAGATTATATGACAAGTCGGACCTGATTGAAGGCATATGACAAACTAACATGTCAAGGCTAAAAATATCCTCCAATAGGATGCACTTGGGACTAGGTGGCAGCCATTCGAATTTGGTGGAAGATGAAGGGTTGAGGAGAAGGACAAGTGGCATGGAGGTTACTAAACATCAAGGATGAGGTGGAAGAATCCTATGGGAATGAATTAGAACTTGGAGGACCTTATTAGGGTTATAAAAATATGTCATCAGGAATGGAAATGGATTTTTATCATTGGAATTTTCCTTTGGAATTTGGAGAGCATTAGCTTGTCCATTGCAAGG
Source organism: Pseudotsuga menziesii (assembly GCA_001517045.1). NCBI lineage: Eukaryota > Viridiplantae > Streptophyta > Pinopsida > Pinales > Pinaceae > Pseudotsuga > Pseudotsuga menziesii. Next base: position 167,267 of record LPNX010127324.1, read on the forward strand.
TGAGTGCACACTTACCCTGCTATTGAGCCTGTTAAGTTAGTGATTTGTTTCTTTTAATTTTGTTTGATTTGCATTTTTATTTCAAGTTACTCATTTTATTTAGTTTGATTATTTGCATCTTTTAGGAGAATTTTTGGTTGTTAGGTGAAATTTTGAACTTGGCCTTTATATTTTTGTTTTATTTTTTCATCCTTTACATTTTGAAGGGGTTTATTAAAGTCATTATATGAAATAATGGACTCACAAATCATATTCTAAGCGTAGTCATTCCTCTAACAGCTTTAAAACTTCATGCAAAATGACAAAAAAGTTGTAAACCAGCGATAAAATAGCGTTAATGATATTCTTGTAGCGCAAGTGGAAAAAAATAATGAAGGAGCGCTACAAGAATATCGCGACTCTTAATTCCTCCGATTTTTTAGCAAAAAATTAGCATGTTTTCGAATGATGAGTGACTAATCACGTATTTTGGAGAGTTTGCTATGTGCTGTCTCAGGAATCATCATGAGAATAGGTGGTTTCATAACGTGAAGAAGAGCCTGGTCATCATGAATTATAAAACAGCTTATCACGACAGATGGTCGGTTAAATCAAGTTTAATCTGAGGAGAGTTACTTCTTATCTCTTTCCCAAAGCTGAGCAGTTAATGGAATGATGGTGCCTGCCTAAAAACACAAAGATTGCAGTTGCAAAGCTTAGTGGAGGTTTTCATAGTAGCACAGAAAACTAGGGCTTCTTCATCTTGATACCTGGAGTTAAATTGGACCCTGAAAGACACATGTATCTTTCAAGCCGGTACTCAAACAGTATGAAGAGTGGTTCAAAGTATCTACAGTCAGGTATTCCACGATAAGCCAATATAACTGAAAATTTGGGGCTTTTTCGATGGGGTTCGTTCTATCAAAATTGATCGAGGGAAATGTTAAATTGTGCTCTTAAATGAAATTTCGGCCAAAGAAAATACTGCCTAAGACATTCTGAGAGGCTCTGCTGAGTGGAGGACTGAAAAATAGCTCTATACTGAACTATGCATTTGCTGAAGTTTGAAAGAGGCTGGGTTGAAAACTGTGTATGTTATAGTACTTAAAATTCACAAAAAGATCTGATACTTATACACAGTGAGACAAATGCATTGAATGGCTAAGATTACAGGGAGACCTAGTTTCATTTTTTGATACTAAGGCTACAGGAAGCATAATGCGAATAGATTGCAGATTGTCATGTTTTTCTCATCCAACAGATAAGCAGTCTCCAGTAAACCTGATAAGCCAGTAATTGATATCACATTTGTAAAGTCTTACTATGCAGAAATTGTTGATAAGTGATACCAAAAGGGTTTGAGGATTAATTTTGGTATTAATACACAAGGGTAAGAATACATGTTGGGAATGGACAGCCATTAGAACAATTAAATTGAATGACAGTCATCAGTTGCAGTGAAGAGTCTGGAATACTTCAAATGATCTAAGTCTTTTATACTTGTGATAAAACCCAACCTGTATTAAGAAAAAAAAAGGAGCAGTCAGAGAAGATTAAGGAGAGCTATTTTTGAAACCTGAGAGATTTAAAAAATAAACATCACCTGTCAGGTTATCAATTAAACCCTAGAAGCATACAGTTTCCAGCTTTTGAAGACAAATGGGGAAGAGTGGTAAGGTGAACAGAGCTGAACCTACTGATATAGGTTGGATTGAAAAACTCCCTGGGTGTGTTGAACTTTTCCAACAGGCTGGTTGGCTAGACTTCTTCAAGAAAATAGATGGTTACAATGCTGAAGTTTCCTGTAGGTTTGCACAAGGTTACAAGGATGACATGGTGATGTTTGATACTTTGAAGTTCAGATTGACAGCAGAGCTAGTTGTAGAGGCTATAGGAGTTAAGAATGAAGGGGAAATGTGATTTAAGAAGCTGCCCTTTACCTTTGATCCTTAGAGATATCTATTACCAAATGTCAACCCAGACTGGAGTAAAGGCATCCTAATTCAAAATTTCAGAAAGGAATGGGTTGAACCAATCAGAATTTTGCAGAGTTATATTACTTGCGAGGGCAGGTATGCTTATGTATTTAAGTACCACTTCAGATTTCTGCAACATATGGTGGGGGTGTCCAAGATGAGCCTTCCATTCTTCTTATTCAAAAGCTTGCAGAAAATGTCTAACAGGGTCAAAGGGAATATGGACCATTTTTCTCAGTCCATCTTTCATCATGGGCTAATTAAGTTGATTATTGGCACTGTTTTGCAGCATGAAGGAAAGACCTGGGATTTTTTCATCTTTTGTTCTAGCTTTCAAATCAAACAAGAGGATCAGCAGCCTAAAAAACAAGCAGACAAAGGGAAGGTACTGATGAGAAAATTAGGTCAAAAAGATAAACTTGAAGACAAGGAAGATGTCAAAGTTGAGAAGGCAGCAGAGCATGTGGAGGTTGACAGTAAACCCAAAGTATTTTCACCTGGTATTACAGGCAAGTATTCATTGTTTTCAGAAGAGAAATTGCAGCCAAGGCAGTAGTTGACACCAGCAGAGGTTTCCAAGGAAGTTAAAGCTGCAGTTACATAAGAGGTTGCTGCACCTAAGGAGGAGTTTCAGACCCAGCAAAGAAGTCCACTCACCATTCTCTCAGATGATGAGGGATATTTACTAGAAGAAGATTAGCCTGTTGATAAAACTGAAGATAAGGCTGAAGCATGCAGAGAATTCTCCACTTCAGAAATTAAAACAGTCAAACCTAATATGAAGAAGAAGAAAATTTTTGAAGGGATAGCCCCATATTGCAGGCCTAAAACCAGGCCAACGAATAAGCTAAGATGGAATATGAAGAAGCTGCTCAATGCTAAATTGAATTCCAAGCAAGTGATTGTCCTGAAAGATATTTCCTCGGGTGAAGAACCATAATTTGACACAATGAACATTAAAAGCAAGGGAAAAACAGTTTCCAAAGCTTCCTCTTCTCATCCTGCAAAAGTAAAAGGATCATCATAGTTAGTAAAGGAGTTAAGGCAGCCCGAGTCTGAATTGTTTGCCATATTTCTTGAAATAAGAAATGAACTTTTAAAGCAACAGCAGAAAGAAAAAGCTAAAGTACCTCCTGTTGAAGATCAAGAATGGGAAGATGATGATGAACTTATACTTAGGCAAGCAGGTATTCTGAAAGACCGTAATATTCCTGTTGTTTCCACAGACCTGTTAAATAGGGATGCAGACATTTTTAAGAGGTTTGACATACCTGAGATGCCCAGTTATGAACAAGACATCATGACAGGAAGGTCAGTTGATTCAGATTAAGAAAACTTGCAGAAAATTATTAAGCAGTGCAAACAATAGATGAACTATATGCAAGAGATCAATGAGGGGCTAATGATGGCTAACAAAATCCTTAGAAAATATCTTCAGGATGTCAATGACCATTATCAAGAGCTGACAGCAGTATCTAAAGAGGTTCTAAAGAGAAAAGGAACCACTGACTTGCACTGTACAGAGTTGGAGAAGACAGTCAAGGATTTGCAGCAGAGAAAT
>LPNX010127403.1:18840-30397 GCA_001517045.1 Pseudotsuga menziesii
TCGCAATTACTTGAGTATATTTATGTTCTCTTGAGTTCGATTCCTTTTATGTTCGACATGCCTGATAACACAACTAGTATCCCATCACCCGCTCTAGGTCCTAGTGCAAGCCCTAGTGTTGGACTGGGGGGAACCACAGCCCCTTACCTTGCTTGTAGATTCAGGAGTGGTCATATTCCCTCCTCTACTCCATTTGTAGAGGATTTCCACTCCCTTCATCCGGTATTAACACTAGTTTTCACTCTCATTGGGGTGGTACTAGATATGCGAATGTTGGATCTACACCTTACAATCCTTCTTATGGCCCATCGTCCACCTCACCGTTTCCTTTTAATGTAGTTTTCCTGATCAATCCTCCCTATATCCTATAGTTTGGAATCTTTACTGTCTATTTCTAGTTTTTTTGGACTAATATTGTTGTCATGTAGGGTCCATTTTTTGTACACTCTCTCTAAGGATTTGACTTCTTCATGCCTATCACAAGTATAATGTTTGAACTGGTATATAGGTTGGGATTGCACATCCACTTGCATTTTTCATGGCCGTATGACTGTTTCATCTTAACCTTCGGTACGAACCCATTCCATGATGTCACAGAAACTTCATGTTGCTGTTATAAGTGTTATTGTGTGAATGCTAGAGCTTTCCTATACATGGGTGCCCTAGTTAGACCCTATTTTGCATTTGGTACCCATGATGAGATTCCTCCTTTAGGTTTTGGGAGTCCCTTTTTAGTCCCACCATGTCCTTGAGCAAGAGCTTCATGCTCCTCTTGAACTTTATGATGCCCATTCCCCATAGGGACTCCCTTTTATATATCAATTTGTAATTGCATTTCATGAGTTTTGCTTTCCCTATTGAGCTTTATGTCGGCTCCCTACTTCAGATTTATAAGCCATGTATCCCGAGCTTGTCTCATCCCTAGGAAAGAAGAGCCTTTTACATATCCTTTGTAGCTTGATCACCCCTTTATTGGGATGAGATATTCCCCCAAGTGTTNATGTATCCCGATCTTGTCTCATCCCTAGGAAAGAAGAGCCTTTTACATATCCTTTGTAGCTTGATCACCCCTTTATTGGGATGAGATATTCCCCCAAGTGTTGTTATCCTTCCCATGCTTCCTTGCATTGAGCATAGGTATGTTCCACTGCCTGGAACTAGCTTGATTTCCCTTGAGACTCAACTCCTCCTGGATATGTACTATAAGGAACTTTTATTATTTTTCAAGCTTTTCCAAAACATCTGGAAAAGTCCAAAAAAATAAAAAAACATATAAATCTAGACATAAAATGATATTATCTTTGGAAGCAGTCGAGTCATGTCGCCTTCAAACAGAGCACTGTATATCACATCTATTGGTTGGGTTATTAGTTTGACTTTAGGAGTTGTACTCATTAATCTGAGTTTATCTCTACCGACTGGTTATGCTTCTAGTACCCATGGAGCCTCTATTGATTCTTCCTATGTCATGTAGATGTCCCAGTTTTAATATTGATTCCATGTTGCCTACATTTGGTCACCACTTTCCTTATGCTCTTATTCGAAGGAAGATGAAATCTGAGTCAGCCATTCCTTAGTTATCTTGACTTTGCATGTCAGCCATTCCTGGTACTGTTACTATTCCATGCACATCTTGTTCCAGTTCTTCCACATTATCCAGCATTGGTGAGTACCTCATGTTGGTTGATGGGTGATGCCTTAATTACTTCCTTCCAGTAGATTCAACTCCATCGACTTCAAATCATTTATTCTGGAATAGGAGTCTAGATTCCTTTGAGTTCCTTGAGACTTATAGTCATCAATGGTAGGTTCTCTTTCCATCGACAGTTTTGGGAATACATCAATGTCCCCTGATCGATGGATTCTTTCAAGTGTTCGATTGCAACACATGTATTCGCACTTGTTATATTTCACTCTGTACCTTAATTCCCATTATCATTATCGGTGGGTGATCTCACGTCTGTTAACGGTATACATCAATGACCGATATTTATACAATGGACTATTATGTTCAACCTCGACACATCTATTTACATAATAGGACATGTACTCATAGTGTTTTGTGTAGAAGACCTTCCATCTTGGTGGCATTACATATATGCTACCTCCTTTCTCATGCCATTTTTCATGAGATTTCAGCTCTCGTGATCTTCATTCCATATTCTAGTGTATATAGGATATCTTCATTTATTATGGAGATGTTGATCCATTGTATATTGTATGTGGCGATGACCACACATTAAATTTTTGTATATCATGTGCCACATGCCCCAATTTTGCAAAATTCTATTATCTTATGTTGATTTTATTCCAATACATTATGTTAAATTTTATGTTAAAGTTGTAACTGATGACTCAACAGAGTCAAGGATGTGGAATGCAATTATAAATATTTTAATTTTTAATAAATAAAAGTGGAGACAACAGCTTGGGAGAGCTGTTAAAAAGAGTGTTACTGGTCAAGTTGGTGGAGGAGACTAGGTGGAGAGAAAATAGACAAGTGGAAGCATCCTCAAACACTTCCTATGTTGTAGGTGGCAACCTCCCTACATTTGGGGTCATGATCCCCCAAGAAAGTGGGATCAGAGCAGGTGGCTGCGGTGTTCTGACTCAAGAAGGGCATGTCGCCTTCACATTGAAGAGAGATGAGGCTGCTCATTCCAGGAGAAGAATCATTCAGGTGAATGCACTTCAAGGAATTCATTGGGAAGGGAATTTTTGAGGAAGATGTTTGAGGCATAAACTGCAGGAAAGTGATCTAGTATAGCTTTCCAGCTGAAAGATCTTGCTACAATGTGCAGAGTTGGTATTGAGTCTTTGAACTAGTACTTTGTTGTTTGCTCCACCTAGTCCCAGCCAAGGAGACCAGGAAAAAGCGTGGGGGTTCTGAGAAGTCGTTGTTTAAGCGCTCTCCAAGAGTTGGTAGGGAGGAACAGCCTCCCAACGTTGTTGTCATCCAGCTTTAAAAACAGGTTCTACTATCTTTTAATTTCTTTGTTAAAGTTTATATCTGTGTATGAACATGATTTATATGCTATGTTGTGAACTTTTAAGTTTGAAATATCTTAGTTGTTTTAATGTTGAATCTGTTCTTTGATGAAGAATAATCCTACCTATGTTTTTCCCCATCTGGAGTAATCTAGATCGTACTCTAACATAGCTAGTGTGTTTAAATGAATGAAGTATGATAGGAATATGAAATGAATAGAGTAATTATGTTTCTTCAGAGTATTGAAATGTTTTCTTTCAGTAGATAGTTGTTTTTCCAGAAAGAATATTAATTTGTTTCGTAGAGTTGTTGTTAGAACTAGACTGTGTATTTAGAATATCAGAAAAGAAGCAGAATCATATTATTTTACTAATAGTGGTATGTTCAAGTATGTAATTCATTCTTCTACACAATACCTACTTCTATAAACTATACATCTATACTGAAATAGAAGAAATAGAATTGTCAGCTGAATGCTTATTATTTATGTTAATTAAAGATGTAAATATAATTCTATTAGTTTATTTCTTTTCCAATAGTATTAGCTAATTTTCCTGCAACTATTTGAACTCTAAATAAGAATTGGTTAACTCTTACAGAATCCTTTTCTTAGTATTAATAACTAAAAGACAATAGTAACCTATGCATAAGGTATTAATGAATAAGGAACTGTCCTTACACAGAAAAATTAGATGTAAGGAGTATTGACAGGATGAAAGTTCTCATTTCTTTCACCAAGTTTACAAAATAATCTTATTAAATAAACTCGACTATTATAGACTGTTCTCAGTCTTATTTAACAATATATATATAAATGCAAACATAAATATTATTAATACAAATAAAAGTTATTATTAACCATAAACAGTATTGTTTATGAATTAGTAATTCTTTTAAACAAACTGAAGAAATCTTATGACAGTAATCGAATTTAACAAAAGAGCAATACAGAAATCATCATTATAAAAGTTAAATAGGATAAACCCTAGTTCATATTTTTGAACATAATCTTTTGGTATTCTTATATACATTAATAACCTAGGTTTAACCATAAGTTAGTTCTTTTTAAACTATTAAAGAACCAACTGAATCTAAACACAGAAATGAAATACATTACTCATCAACATATACAAAATGTACTTATAAAAGAAACTGTGTCTTTTCTTTATTAACAGTATGTACCTACGGCAGGGTTAATAACCCTTATAATTATTACAATTAGCAAATCATTGAAGTAATAAATCAAATTTCTTAAATTATGTAACCATTAAATAACCAGGATAATATAATTTACTCACAGTCCTTTAAGGACAAATAAAAATACTGTGTAATTATTATAATTAGAATAATTTATATCAAAGGAGGTTTTTTATAGGTTAAACCCTAATTCATAACTCTAAATAAAAACAAGAAAGAATTAAGTTACGGATGTAAGTATCAGTCTTAAAACTTTAATTATAAACCCTTACAGAGTATTCAAACAAACTATAAAACTTCATTTACAGTCAAGAAGGGTAAAACCCTGGAATTACACAAAGTATATCATAAACGTCTGATAAAGTAAACCAAGCCTGAAGACCAAACTGTCTTTACAAAAATCGTTAATTTAACGAGGCCGTAAAGCCAAACATCAAACTATACATTGCTCAGTTAAACCGAGTCTACCCATCGACTAGCGAGGGTTTGGTTCTAAGTATTACAACAAAAACCTGTAAAAACAAACAATACAACTCATGGCAAGTCGAGGGAGGGTTTCCCCAAACCCTGGGTGATTCCATTGACCACCTTGATACAATTAGGGTGAAAACCCAACACATGGACCATGGGGCTTACCTGAAACAAACCACGAGCCATGGAATTCATTGCTTGACTGTCTATTTTCTTCACCGAGAAAGTTTACAGTGGCGAGCACCTACAAGGAGTTCAGTAGACTACTGTCAGTAAGTAATAAACCTAAGTATTAATGTTCCTTCGTAACAAAATTATACCAGTTGCAACTTAAATAGAAGCAACAACAAATTCTTACCTGTTAATGAAAACGATGAGCAGTTGGTAGAAGCACTGTCACCTACAGGCTTGCAGTTTAAAAATTCAATAGCCTAAAATTGTAACCCTCACGCCACATCAAGCCACGAGGACGGCAAGAGAAACTAGAGCAGACTGTGAGCCATGAAGACAATGAAAGGAAGAGTACACAGACAGCGAGCCAACAGTAATGATAATCTCCACAAGTTGCAAAGTGAGAACCCATCCACTGAGAATGGCACTCAAAACCACACACCGGTGACAAATGTAGTATTGAATCAAGGCACAAGACAACCAGAGAAAAGAGGACCGACGACCGCCATGGAAGCCAAGCAGAGCAGCCTCAAGGGCTAGCGCAAACTACGGGACGGAAAAGATAAGGCTTAGGTTACGGCAGTGTTTTATATTCTCCATGCTTAGTCAGGAGATGACCACGTGGTCAGCAAATCAAACCATGCAAATGGGTCATTCTCTATAGTTCCTACGTAAAACAAAATCCAATTATTAAATCATTGGGAACGAGGTTTAAACTATGATATCAACCCAATAATGTTGCCATGCAAATCGATAATCATATGCGCCTTATCATATGCTAATGTAGTGACAAGAATATCAATGTTATGGTTACGTTGACCTATCAAGGAATATCACTTATAAACCTTAGTTAAATCCCAAAAATCAATCGTGCATAAGACTCATTCCACTATAAACCTTATGTTATTATATTACAATATCACAATTGTGATTTAAAGGGTTGCATTTCTTTCCTCTAAATGTTATTTTTATTATAAGATAGAAATCAAATAATTCATGTCTTATTTATAGATAGAGATCAATGTTTTAGGTCTTTACTATAGATAAGAGATCAATGTTTTATGGGAGAGATCATGCTAATCACCCATCAACTATAGTTTTCTTTGTACAAAGATTTTAGTTTATAAATGGGAAATCTATTATATAAGGACTCCACAAGTTATAGTTTTTATATGGCATAATGTAATAGTTGAGAGGATTATAAACTCTAATTTAAATATGTTTATAGTCATGAACTAATTATAGACTGGATATCTATCAAACAAATTGATTATGCATGTCTATAAAACTTATATGAACTAATAACTCAAATGTTAACAACACTTTGAAGTGGACAAAAACTTATTGTAAGAACACTATTATGAAATTTTGTTACACAATTCAAAGAGACAATACTTTGATGGATTTTGGGTTATGACTCAACTTGAAAATTACTAAAGATTCATCAGATCAATTGGGTAGTAAAGTAGTTATAGAACTAAACAAGATAACTAGAAAATCACTAGAACCATAGGGTTCGACTTGAAAATAAAATATAGGCAAACCATGATCTCATGTAGGAAGGAATTATGGTTTTTAGTTTGCACAATCGAACTTATACTGTCCAAAGGTTAACAAGCTGTAAGTTATCTCGCAGAAGCGAAATGTGGGATATTTGTTACACAGATAAGAAAATTTATTATTGTATAAATATTGACAAAACAATCATTATATCATTGCAATTATTTAGACTAAAGTAGAAGTACTTGTATCTGAGATTCTAATTCTTATAGTCGCAAACATATTCTTTTGTCGCTACTTACTTCTAAACTTAATTACAAGAAAAACTAAAGGAATCCAAATGGTTTTACCTTACAGAAGCTGTTTAGAGTTTAGCAGCTTAATTACTAAGCTTTTTAATTGCAAATAAAATACTGCTAATATTTAAAATAACTTTTAATACATACTCGTTCAATCGTACCTTAACCTGTAAGAACCAGTTTTCATCTACATTAGCACGATTGCTAAGTAATCCCCAGATTCAAAAGTTAAATTCCACCTACTTGACATGAAAAGACACATCAGTAAACTGAAGTAAAACAGCATGCAAGAAGACTTTATTCTTGTTACAAAAAAAATGAACCGTTGAGTTAATATAATTAAGATTTAGTGAAACTGATTACTTGACTGTTTCCTTTATTGCAAACCGTTAGCTGTCAGTAGACCGCAGGTTTTAGCATTTATGGTTATCTCAAAATTTTATATTTTTGTGAAAATTTGGGGCTTTGACATGTGGTATCAGAGCACAAGGTTCAAACACTAGGCCTTGATGAAGCCCAACTAGATTTCATAAAATAGTAAACTAAATTATTATGCTGACATATTTTATTTTAAATGTTATTCAATAGAGAATTGTTTTTTTTGAAGTTTAACAGGAAGGTATGGAAAGGCTGGAAGAGTATGCAGAGGAGGAGTCTCCAGTTACTGAAACAGGAAACTTACCAAGAGATCCTATACCAGAGGATTTAACTACCAATTCCTCAGCGTTGTTACAAACTGTAAAAGATTTAAAAATTGAAATGGAGTCTGTAAAGCGAGAGAATGAAAGGATTCTGAGGGCTCAAGAAGAGATGAATTAGATTATAATTGAAAAGTTTCAAACTGAGGGTAGGGGTATAAGGTCAAAATCTGAAGATGCCAGTCATAAATGAAAATCCAAAAAGATGAAACATACAAAAACTAAAAGTAGTTCGTCTTCTGAAGTATTTGGTGAACAACAAAATTACCATACTACTAGTGACAGTAGTGATGATAATATGTACACTAAAAAGAGGAAATACAAACCTTATGAGGAAATTTCTGGGGAATTCAAAAACATAAAACGACCAACTTTTAATGGAGAGACTAAGAAGGGGGAGGAAGCTAAATCCTGGTTATCTGGGATGAAGAATTACTTTCAAATATATAATTATTCTAACCAGTTAAAGGCTAGGATGTCTATATATAACCTCTCAAGAAAGGTTGACATTTGGTGGCAAGACTTGAAGAGAGTTAAGGGTATAAAAGAGAAAGAAGTTAACTGAAGTACCTTTAAGAGGTATTTCAAAAACAAATTCCTTTCTGAGCAATATTATGAGGAGAGAGCTAAACAGTTTTATGAACTGAAGTTAGGTTCAATGACAATGAAGGATCTGAATAGCAAGGTGTTAAGTCTACTTAGGTATGTACCATACCTTGTAGATGAGAAACCAAAGGTACACCGATTTCTTAGTTGTCTACCTTATCATATTAAAGATAGAATTGAATATGATAACCAAAATACCTTGGAGGAAGCTATGAGAAAGGATAACTTTTGTTTTGAGCAGAATCAGAAGAAAGAAAGCTTGGCCAACTAGAAGGCTAAGAAAAATGATAATCAGTTTGAACAAAAGAAGAAGGATTTTGTGCCTAACAGAAATTTTAAGAACAATAAGGCCAAAAAATATTCTAATAACAAGAATTTCCAAGGAAATACGAATAATACACCCAACCATAAGAATAATTCTAAAGTAAGGAAACTGCAAATAATCATGGAAACTTTATGAAGAACTTTGAGTGCAAAGAGCTTATCAAGTGCTGGGAGTGTAATGGCCCACACTATGCTTCAGTCTATCCAAACCGGAAGAAGACTATTAGCAACATTCATACTATACAGGAGGAGATGACCATTGGGGAACTAGAAAGGAACATGCCTAGAATCAATGTAGCCTTGGAGAACCGACAAGCTGAATATTAGACTTCCATGGTGGAAGTAGAAGGTATGATAAATCAAACCCCTGTAACTATTTTGATTGCACCTCAGATAGTAGAAAAATGTAAGTTATCTGTTGATAAGTTTGACAATTCATGGCTAGTTCAGTTGGCCACTGGTGATAAAAGAAAATTAACTTGTTTTGTGAATGAATGTGCATTAGTTATGGATAAATTTGAAATTGTTGTTAAACTTAATGTTTTGCCACTTGGTTATTATGATTTGCTGATTGGTATGGACTGGTTAGAACAACATAGAGTAACTCTAAACTGTTATGATAAAACTTTCACATGCTTAAACAGTGATGAAAAAACAGTAAGTGTTGAAGGAATTCCTAGAAAAACTATTGTATGGCAGATTTCTGCTTTACAACTTAGAAGAGCTGTTAGAAAGGGATGTAAAGCTTATGTAGTAGCAATTACTTATGAGGAAAGTAAAATTAAAATAGATAAGTTAAAAGTGGAATACATCCCAGTCTTAAAAGAATATGTTCATGTATTCCCATAATAAATTTCGGGATTACCTCCAAAAAAGGAATTGGATTTCACCATTGAGCTGGTACCCGGTGCAGTACCTAGATCAAGGGCCCCTTATCGAATGAATATATTGGAACTTAATGGATTAAAATCACAATTAAAAGAACTAATTGATAAAAGGTATATTCGACAGAGTGTGTCTCCCTGGGGGGCACTTGTCATCTTCATCAAGAAGAAGGACGGAACTATGCGATTTTGCATAGATTACCATCAGTTAAACAAGATGACCATCAAAAATTGATATACGTTGCCCCACATAGATGATCTGTTTGATCAACTACGTGGAGCCACGGTGTTTTCAAAAATATATTTAAGGTCTCGATATCATCAAGTGAGGATTAAAGATGAAGACATCTTTAAGACAGCTTTCAGAACAAGATATGGTCATTACGAATTTGTCGTAATTCCATTGAGGCTTACTAATTCCCCAGTTGTCTTCATGTGTTTAATGAACAACATAATGCAGAAGTATTTAGATAATTTTGTGGTCATGTTTCTCAAGGACATTCTAATCTATTCAAAAACTGAAGAAGAACATAAAGAACATCTAAAAATTGTTTTGCAAGAGTTGCGAGAACATCAAATATTCACAAAGTTTAGTAAGTGTGATTTCTTCAAGGATAAGATTTAGTATTTAGGTCACGTAGTGACCAAGGAAGGAATTTCTGTAGATCCTGAAAAGATACGGGCAATCGAAGATTGGCCAGTTCCTAAGGATGTGACAGATGTTAGATCTTTCATGGGCATTACCGGTTACTACCAGAGGTTCATTGAAGGCTTTTTGAGGATAGCAAATCCGATAAATTATTTGCAGAAGAAAGGAAAGAAGTTCGACTAGAATCTGAAATGTGAAGAAAGCTTTTAAAAGTTAAAAGATCTATTAACCAGCGCACCTATTTTAAGAATAGTAGATCCTAATAAAGAATTTGTAGTGTGCACCGATGCCTGTAATGATGGCTTAGGTGGTGTTCTGACTCAAGAAGGGCATGTTATTGCCTATGAGTCTAGAAATCTAAAAGTTCAGGAAAATAATTATGCAACATATGATATGGAATTACCAGCTGTAATACATGCCTTAAAGATGTGGCGACATCACCTAATTGGCAGAAAATTTGTTTTAATGACTGATAATAAAGGATTGAAGTATCTTTTAGATCACCCTAATTTGAATGCCAGGAAAGCTAGGTGGTTAGCTTTCTTAAGTGAGTATGATTTTGAAATCCAGTAGATAAAGATAAAGAAAATAAAGTTGTTGATGCATTAAGTAGGAATGCAAGGCTGAATTTTGCAACAACAATGAACACTTATGTTTTAGACTTAGATGAACAACTTAAAGAAGGAATAAAACAAGATGAAATTTACCAGAATTTGCAAGCTAAAGCTAAAGAAAATCCAACAGAAAACTTAATAAAGGTTACAGTTTAAATGAAAAAGAATTTTAATTGTATAAAGATAAATTCTATGTTCCTAACGTACCTAAAGTCAAGCTGTTAATTTTGGATGAAATTCATAAAACACCATATTCAGGTCATCCAGGTTATCAAAATACTATAACCATGTTAAGAAAGGATTATTTCTGGCCAAATATGAAAACTGAAGTAGTTGAATATATTGAAAGGTGTTTAGAATGTCAATAGGTAAAAATTGAACACCAACACCTAGCTTGTTTTCTACAGCCTTTACCCATCCCTAGCTGGAAATGGGAGGTAATTAGTCTAGATTTTATTACTCGACTGCCTAAAAACCAAAATTAGAATGATTCTATCATGGTAATAGTTGATAAGTTAAGCAAAGTAGCTCACTTTATACCTATTAAAACTACTTATAAGGATGCAAACATAGCTGATATTTTCTAAAACATATTTTCCAATTACATGGAGTACCAAAAGTCATAATCTCAGATAGAGATCCTAAGTTTACAGGAAACTTTTGGAAGTATTTGTTTAAAGGGTTAAACACCACATTAAATTTCAGTACTTCTTTCCATCCTCAAATAGATGGACAAACTTAAAGGGTTAACCAGGTACTAGAATATTTATTAAGAATGTATGTGAAAGACCAGCCAGGTAAATGGGAGGACTATTTACATCTGGTAGAATTTGCCTATAATAATAATTATCAGACATCAACTAGATTTAGTTTGTTTGAAATTTTATATGGAAAAAAATGTAATACTCCTATCTCTTGGAGTAATCGAGTAGATAGATTCGTATTAGTTCCAGAGCTGCTGAACGAAATTATGAAACAAGTGCAGCAAAGTCTGAAAGTGGCATAAGAACGGTAGAAAAGTCAAGCAGACTTAAAAGAACTCCAAAGTAGTTTCAGGTAGGGGAACATGTGTTCATCAAGGTAAGGCCCCAAAAGAGCTCTTTAATATTGGGGAGTTGTGCAAAACTGGCACCTCGTTACTATGGTCCATTTGAA
>LPNX010127443.1:0-32239 GCA_001517045.1 Pseudotsuga menziesii
ACAGTTATTAAGATAAGAATCTTGCCTCATAAGGTTGTTTCGTTGAAGATTAGTAGTTTGTTCTTCTTTTAATACCCCTGGGATTCGAAGCTAGAATTCTTGAGTTGCTCTGCACAAATTTCCTTCAAGGGTCTAGCTTTGTTTTGTTTTGTTTGAGGGATAGCTCAGATAGGAATGGCCTGCCTCTTAGAAATGGCCTGGTAGCTGTTTTACAGGGTATTTTAATATGTGCAGGGTCGAATGGCAGTGATTTTTAAACTCGGGCATTCGAACGTATCTAACATTATTTTTGTTTCGCTAAGAAACACAGTAAAATACTGAATAGAGAAGCAGTTGTAATAAGTCTTTCCAAGAAATTAACAAAACAAATACCATTAGTAATCATGAATGGTTCCCTTCACAACATCTATTCCCAATTTTTTTCACAATTCCTGGTACTAACCCTTCAGAATCTAGATATAGGAATGCTAAACAGAGAAATCCAACAATATATTTTTCTACTGAGACATATTGCTCTATCAATATTTTTCATCCAGAACTTCAGGAGGCGAAACAAACATAGTTAGCTGCCATTCTGACTTTCTGCACCAAAACTGTGAGACATTTTAGGGAGTATTTCTTTTCCCATGATTATATCATCAACCTCTTACAACAGCAAACCCTTCTGCTTATCAAATCTATGTTGTTGAAGCCTACCACACTATGACCTCTTGAATCCTACTCACTATAATTTGATTACTGGGCAAGACAAAAGTGGATTTCCTCTAGTGACTCCACAGCCATTTTGCCTAGTGAAGATCGCTAGTTAGATACCCACGGAGTCACCAAATAACCCTACTATACTATAAGAGTATACTCAATTCATTAAACCAGACCCTTTAATTCAACACCTCGAACTGGACCATGATCAAGGTTAGGTTGCTTTTTATGGATAGTCAGTCACAGTATGCTTCCCCAATTCCTTGAAATCTTCTTCAATCAAAATTTGCCACAAAGAACGCCATTATTCGAACGATGGCAAAGAGAAAACAGAGCATGCTCTTACCCTCAAATGTTTACAGCTATATCTCAGAATCTAAACAACCCTACAAATATAACGAGGGTTGTTCCTAAGGTGCTAATCTAAATTAGTATACCTGGCTAGTAGTAGTGACTATACAACTGCTTATTACCTCTGGCTGCAAATGTCCAAGAGCATCTTTCTGCCATCGACAATCTCATCAAATAAATCATCGAGCTGGCTATCGATGTTCTCAAGTCCAGATTTTACCAAACCAAAAAAGTGCTCCAATTGTTGAATTTTCTCAATCAGGCTCTCTTGGTTGGCAGCAGTGTTGTTGTTGTTCTGTTGGGAGCCCCTGGACCTAAGGTCCAGTTGGGTCCAGAGCTCCCCCATCAAGGATTGTGTCTTGCCAAATTCATATAAAAAAAATGCCGGCCTACTATACATGGTAGTCTTGATAGAGGACCTTACCCGGTTTAACTCAGCATCCACTCTCCTGTTGCAGGCGGGATGATGAGACAAAAAAGGAAGACCGGAAACACAGATTTTCCACGGCATTTGAATTCTCATTGAAACTATACACCAATCCCCAAAGCAACAACATAAGCAGCAATGAGCTTGTATTCTTCATGGCATACATGACCCCTCTGAAACCATTGAATCCATTCCACTTGGCAAAATTGGCCTCAATGACCTTATCATCCAATTGCAGAAACAACTTCCCGTCTACTTGAATCTTGGTTTCTATCAATACCTTGTTCTCTTCTTCCAAGCTGAGGGCCTCCCTCCAGCACCCTGATATGCTCCTCATCATCTGCCTGCTCTGTTGACTTGTTGGGCTACTGTTAGCATTCAATGCCATGGAAACGGTCTCTACAACATTCTAGTATTGCTCCAGGCCTGTAATCCCACATTTCAGTACATGACAAACATCCCAGAGCTTTGAGCTCTCATCCATGTATTCATCAAGCCATCTATCCCCAACTGGAAGCTGAAGTTTCTGGACAAGTTGGATGATTTCCCTGTGCAGGGACCTTAACAGGGCAACAATCTGTTGAAGCCAATCCATTGACATGAAATTCTGGGGAGAGATTGCTTGTTCCAGATTGTCTAGCCCTTGTGTCAGGGTGGTATAGAAGCCATTCACATCCCTGAATATTGAATGCCCTGGTAATGAATCCATGGTTCCTAATTTCTCAATTGCCTAGTAATATCTCAGTAGCGGTGGTTTTACAGGGTATTTTAATATGTGCAGGGTCGAATGGCAGTGATTTTGTGCCTCAAAAACTAACAAAAAATAATGCATTTGACTGTATATGATACAAATCCACAAATCGATAGTTTGAGAAATCTGAGAATTAATTGAGAGATTTTTCATCATAATTGTTGGGTCGCCCGATGTGAAAGTTCAAAGGTCTGAAGAGATTTTTCGTATGATTGTTGGATCGATATGAATGTTCAAAGGTATTATCTCTATTATTTCCCTTTGATGATTGTTTGATACTAATTTTCAAACGAGGAGCAAGCGTGGTGGCTCGTGTGAGGAGGTTATGGCGTTGGGGGCCGGCGAATTGTAGACGGAATGATGAAAGTGGCAGCCTGCTTTGTCAAATCACCCAATGTACATTTGACAAGAATTAATTGTAGGAATTAATTGCACAACAGATGGCATGTTTGTCCTTGTTTTATTTATTAGGTTTCTTAATTGTGTTGACAAGTGTCAATTTTTTATAAAAAAGAAAATTATAAAATTTTAATTATATTTTTAAATCTAACAATTAATTTTCACAGCAGGGGTATTTAGTCTAATCAATGTACTTAACCAATGAAAAAATAAGAATAAAGAATTTCTAAAATTCAAAATTAATTTTTTTATTTTTAAAATAATATATTAAATATAAAATTACCATAAAACATTTGAAAACTATATTAAAATTTTTTGGTAATATGAAGTCAAATTGATTTTGAAGACCAGCCGATCGCTATATAACCTGCCGACGGCAGGTATAATAAAACAGAATTTTAAATAACTAAAAAAATATTATTAATAACAAAAATATAGTGATATAAATATAATTAATAACTAAAAAAATTTAGTAATAAAAGATTAGAATCATTTTTTTAATAAAAAAAAGTTTTTTTATAATCAAAGTAAACATAAATTCAACACAAAAAATAAATTAATTCGTTTTTTTTGTTTTAAAACAAACAAACAAAAAGCTCTAAGCCACACAAGGATGGTCAAAGATAACTATAATTGAATATTTTATTATTTAATAATTAAAAGAAGAGACACAAATCCAAAAACGATACTCTTCAAGAGTGTTAACTGACCTACTAGGAGGAATGATCTGTAGAAGGCAAAAATGACAAATGACAACAACATCATTCACTTTCTAGTTGATGCATGAGGCAACTTCCATTAAATTGTGGTCATGTTCCCAAAAAAAGAGGAACTGAGCAGGTGGCTCATTAAATTACAAAACTGACCCAAAGACCTAGGCAAACACATATATACCCATCAAATGAGTAGGAGGCTCACTACATTCTAGAAATTAAAACCTTGTGGATTGTTGGAAACTGAAAAGTTAGGCACACAAGAGGAATTCGATAAGGGGAAAGCTAAAGTGAATTGCTAGAGTATTGATTGCAAGTGTGACTGCTAAGTTACAGAGAGGAGATAACAGGCTTCTACACAGTATCTTCACCCTGGTGGTTCAGTGAACAAGCTCGGGGATCCTAAAGCAAGTAATCTTGGATGCTTTCAGGAGACGGTTGGGAGGAATGGTCTTCTTTGGATGTGTTTCCACTTCGAAAGTTAACAGGTTCCCTATTGTTCTGATTTATTATCTTTAATTCATTTTCCATTTATTTCTAAAGGATTTATAATGATGAAAGTTTCTAGTAATTATTATCGTTTTCGAAATAAAGTAGGAGAGTTTTTTTTTTTGTAAATTATAAGTTAAGTATAGAAGAAATGAATTTTATTGCATAAACAAATGTTCATAGTAGTATTTATAGATTATCATTGATTATTATTTAGGAGCAGTATCATCTTACTATATATAGCTTTACCAATAGTAAGTATTATATAAACGATTAACATTCCCTTAGTTTTCTTATAAACCCTTACGGATTTAACCAAAAAGTTAAAACAAAGCTATCATCGTTTTCAACTGAACAATGAATTCTTTTTCAGTTAGGGCTTGCCATAGTTAATTACAGAGAAGCCCTAAATAAAAAATTATAACATGCCAAAGAAACCGCAGATTTAGATTTGAAAATGCTAAGGCTTCCAGCCGATGGTTGGAGACCCATAAAAATAAAATACATATGAATATTAATATTTACCAGTATCAATCTCACACAATCTAAAGGCTTATTGTTTTAGTAATTACCCAGAATCATTTTCCTACAGCCGAAAGGCTTATCGTTACAAAAGAAGAAGAAGAAAAAGATTTAAGAATAAACACTTACAACTAACGCAGAGGTAGATTTGTTTTAACCGCAAATCCAAACAAACTCTATATATTTTATAATAGGGTTTTTACAGTATAAGAAAAGAACAAACTCTATATAATTTACTTTCTAAGAATTTTTAACACGGGTCAGGTTTTGAGGCTTGTAAGGTTAATTTTTTTTCCATTAAATTTATTTCAATAACTAAAACCCACAGCGAAAGCACCCTAATTCAAACATCAAAGAAAATGTCGTAACCATCTTTTAAACAGAATGGATCGTAACCAAGTTAAAAACCAGAATGACATGAATGCAGTAAATAAACAATATACAAACTAGTGCTATTAAACAATATGACAATTATACAGAGTAATGTTGAAAGTTTCGAAGGATTTTTAAACAAAATAACAACAATTGCAGTAATTGTATTGCTTAAACTCTACTAAATGTTTTTACAATAAATGACTAAAATACAATTTCCCACGGAGACTCCATGGTCTATAAACAAAATGGAGTTTTAAAAGCATTAATTATGTATAAACCCATTTCACAGCCTGAAGGCTTTTAAAATCCACATTTTATCTTTGCCATTAACATCGTAGAGGCAAAAAAACAATATTGTTTACCATAAAAAAGGAGGGGGGTCGTATAAAAACTTTGTATCTCCCAAACTAAGCCAAACCCAAGAGAAAACTATGTTTCGGGCATAGACCAACAAGGACCGTAGGGTTCAGGGTACAGAGGTCTTACTAGGACCCTTTGGCGCCACCCTTGACCCAAGCTCTTTTCAAATCAAGCCTCGTCGAGAAAGATTTAATCGAGACCTCATGCGAATCAAACAATGCATAGAGGTTAAAACTTTGAAAACTTGCTTTCAATATTATAAAAAATTGCTAAAATTGAAAAACGAGTTTTGCAAAGGAGAAACTTACCCATCTCTGCAAAGGGCCAAAGCATGGATGTTATAGCAGATTTTACCACACCAGGTGAATCACACTTGTATGGCCTTCCCTTGTCCCTCTGCAGACTCCTTAGACCCCTTGGACCATTTTTTGTCCTTTGATGTTTCCTAGACCATCCCTAAAAACATGTGAAAATTGCTATACGCAACTTTTAAACCCTTTATCGCGTATATACGTGGGTTTGACCTCTAAAACCGCGTACATCGGGATGTGTATAAAAATCCAAATCCTTTTAGAGTTTTCCTTGACATGGATCCGACTCACTTGTCTCCTGGCCTTCCATATGCCTTGAGATCACTTGGATTCAACCTTTCATTACCCCATTGAAAAGCTATATAAGGAACCCTTTGGATACATTGAAGGCATAAGAGAATTGAGAGCAAAGAAACTATAGTCCATTGTTGTCGGAACTTGTGCTCGAGTCTGCATCCCTTTGTCCCTTGGAGCACTTTGGTGTTCTTCCCAAGCTTGCCTTTGGCTTGTGAGCTTGCTATCGAGAGATGGAGGATTGAGGTGGTGGAGGCCCAAGTGGGGGATTCAGTTTCTCCGATTCGCAGACATGCCGACAGAGGTTGTATTCATTGTAATCTCTGATTTTATATTAATAGAAATACATATTCCTGTCCAATAATGTATTTTTGAATGAATATTTTATCCATGCATGATTTCAAATGCTTATACGTTGTTGATTATATATGATAGAGTATATCTAACACCAATATATCTAGTATGCTTGTCTTGTTTACTTATTGTTGAGGAAGTGGTTCATCAATTCAAGTTGAAGTTGGAAAGCTCAATGGGGATCTACTTCAACCGTCTGGAATAAGGTACGAGGTCTGATCCTTTAGTGTTAGATATTTGATTTCTCTTGCATATTGGAAAGGATTGATTTCTGGAGTCAAGCTATCTGTTGTGGTACCCCAAGCCATAGGAATTTCTCTCCATAACAGAATTGGTGACTCCGTTGGGGACTTTCTTTGTTTTTCTTTGGGGTTTGGGGGCACAATGTGCTTGATATTCTTGACTTGCTCTTTGTTTCTCCTTGTTTATGTGTTGCATTTTATAGTATGTTCATCCATTGACACTACCCTTTATTGGTTTGACCATTGGCCTACTTTTTACCACTGTTTTCTCTGTATACGCAGGTTTTTGGCCAAAAGTCACGTACATACACGGTTTTTTGGCCAAAAGTCGCATGTACACGCAGGTTTTTGGCCAAAATCCACGTATACATGCAGCTTTTTGGCCAAAAGTCACGTATATACGTAGCTGTTCTTTAAACAGTGGCGTACATCTTCCCTTTTGGTGAGTTTGAGGTTGTGGGAAGTTCTTGGGTGGGTTGTGAGTGTGGTTGGGTATTCCTTGGGTCTGATGTTGTCTGTTGGATGCTTCTTTTGTGACCAGAGACCGCTTTTTCATTGATTTTTCTTTGAAAGTAGTTTTAGTCATTTATCCTTTTTGTTTTGCCATTAGTGCATTACTCTTTTTTGTCTTGGTGTCTTGCTGGGCTTGTGTTTTATACTTGTTGCAGAGACTGAGAGTTTTAAATGACTTTTATTACATTTTTCATTCTTTTATATTGAAAAATACAAAGTAGTTGCACTCTTAGTTGCATCTTAGATATGGATTTGAGGAGGCACTTGCACTTGATTGCTTGGATGAGAGTTGTGTTTAGGCTTTCATATAGGAAGGATTGCATTGGCATTCAGAAAGGAATGATTTTTTATGCATCTCATGTAGTGGCATACCCTGTTTTTCATTTGACAAAGGTTGCGCTTAGCATTGTTTGTTATGGTGTGCACTTTAATTTCACTGCTGAGTCTTCATATCATTAGTTGCATGGCCATTTCCCTTTGATTAATTACGACCAATTAAAATCAACGCATAATTTAAAATGAATTACACTCTTTTCTTTTATAGGGTACACCAACAAGGTTAGCTTTTAGGGTCTTGGAATAGTTCATTGTGAGTAAATTCTCCAAGACCACTAAACAACAACATTTATGTGTATGTCCAGGTGAGATAGTGAAATCCTTGGTATAATTATTGTTAAGACGCTCCTCTTACAAGGGATTTAAGCATGAGGCAGTGTGAGCGGTTATTGATTGGGATGAACCCTAGTCATAACTGAGTAGCACCGGAGATATTTCCAGGATTGTATTCGTATCTAGCGGCTCTTTTGAGAGTTTTGGACTTCGCTACCCTGCCCATACGGTCAATCCCATTTGCGACTGTCTGTCTGAGCATTGATTATATTGGGGTGACCTTAGTTGCCCACCTAGGTTATCGAGGGGGTATTTGCAGAGGTTATTCTGCAGGTGTCCTGTCTAGGTAGAGGTCAGACATCACAGTCGCTTTATGTGTTGAAGCTGAGGGCCACTATAATTGGTTACATACCTCCGCTTATAGTGTATGGGAGTTTTGAGCCTCTCCTAGGTGAAACATACCTGCTGCATTCAAGAGCTCACATATCCTCCCCTTGGTTTGCTTATATTTTGGCTGTAGATTTCCTTAGGAGTGTGCTCTTTGTGTGCTAGTTGGCCTTTGGGATCGCGGTTACTTGAGTATATTTATGCTCTCTTGAGTTTGGGTCCTTTTATTTTTGGCATTCCTGGTATCCTATCACCCGTCCTTGGTCCTAGTATGGACCCTGGTGTCAAACTTGGGGGCATCACAACCCCTTATCGTGCTCATAGATTTGGGAATGGTCATATTCCATCCTCTACTCCATTTGTGGACGATTTTTATTCCCTTCGCTCGGTCTTTACACCATGGCCACCCTCACGGGGGTGGTAGTGGATACGTGAACGTTGGGTCTACACCTTACTTTCCTTTTTATGTCCCATCGTTCACCGCATTGTTTCCTTTGGGTGCAGTTTTCATGATCATTCCTCCCTATTCCCTATAGTTTGACTATTTTGGGTTGTTTTGGACTAATATGGTTGTCATGTAGGGTCCATTTTTTGTACACTCTCTCCGAGGTTTCGACCCATTCGTTCCTATCACAAGTATTATGTTTGAACTGGCATATAGGTTATGATATCACATCTGCTTGCACTTATGCATTGCCTTATGACCGTTCCATCTTAACCTTAGGTACGAACCCATTCCATGGTATCACAGAACCTTCATGCTGTTGTTAGTAGTGGTACTATGTGAATGGTAGAGCTTTCCTATACAAGGGTGTCCTAGTTAGCTCCCTTTTGCATTTGGTACCCATGCTGTGAGTCCTCTCTTAGGTCCGAGAGTCCCTTTTAGTCCTGCCATGTCCTTGAGCAAGAGCTCCATACTCCTCTTGAACTTTATGCTAGCCATTTACCCGGGACTCCCTTATGTCAAGTTGTAATTGCATTATCATGAGCTTTGCCTGCCTCATTAAGCCTTAAGCCAGCTTCCCTGACTTTGAGTATCAGCCATATAGCCCGAGCTTGTCTCATGTCTAGCCACACAGAGCCATTTTATATATCATTTGTAGCTTGATTCTCTATTTTTACCGGGAGGGGACTTTTTCCCGAGTGTCGTTATCCTACACATGTATCCTTGCATTGAGCATATGTATGTTCCACTGCTTGGAACTAGTTTGTTTTCCTATTTGACACTCGTCTCCTCCTAGTCTATAAATTTAAAGCGATTTTATTCTTTTTCAAGCTTTTCAAATATTTGAAAAAGTCCAAAAAAAAAATTAAAAAACCAAAAAGCCGGACAAGAAAATATGTTATCTTTGGCAGCAGTCAAGTCGTGTCGCCTTCGAATAGAGTACTGTGTATCACATACGTTGGTTGGGTTAATAGTTTGACTTTAGGAGCTATACTCGTTTATCTAAGTTTATCTCCAGCGACTAGTTAAGCTTCAAGTCCCTATGGAGCCTCTGTCGATGCCTCCTGTGTTGCAGAGATGTCCCAGTTTTGCATATCGAGTCTATGCTTCCTACATTCAGTCACCATTCACCTTTATGCTCTTATTCGAAGGAAGTTGGAACCTGAGTCGGCCATGTTGGAACCTGAGTCGGCCATTCCTCAGTTATCTTGACTTTGCATGTTGGTCATTCCCGATACAGTTACTGGTCCGTGCACCTTATGATAAAGTCCTTCCACATTATACAACTTTGCAGAGTACCTCGTGTTGGATGATGGGGGATGCCTTAATGCCCTCCTTCCAGCGGATTTCATCCTATTGACTTTAGATCATTTTTTCTGGGATTGGAATCTAGAGTCATTTTTGAGTGCCTTGAGACTTGCAGTCATCACTGGCAGGTTCTCTCGCCATCGACAATTTTTTGGGAATACATCAATGCCTCCAGATCGATGGATCCTCTCAAGTGTTCGACCTCAACACATTTATTCACACTTTCTAGTTTGCACTCTAGTACCTTGATTCCCATCATCATTATTGGTGGGTGATCTCGTGTCTGTTAACGGTATACATCAATGACCGGTAATCAGACGATGGACTACTATGTTTGACCTCGACACCTCTATTCACATAGTAGGACTTGTACTCGTAGCGGTTTGTGTAGAAGACCTTCCAAATTGGTGGCATCTCTTATATGCTACCTCCTTGATCATGCCAGTGTTCATGAGATTTCAGCTCTCGTGACTTGATTCCAGTATGTGTCAGACATTTCCAGCTATTATGGAGATCTTGATCCATTGTATATCTTCAGCCATTATGGAGATCATGATCCTTTGTATATCTTCATCATGGAGATTCTGATTTATGTATATCGTACGTGGAGATGACCACTTATGTCATATTTTGTATCAT
Source organism: Pseudotsuga menziesii (assembly GCA_001517045.1). Classification (NCBI taxonomy): domain Eukaryota; kingdom Viridiplantae; phylum Streptophyta; class Pinopsida; order Pinales; family Pinaceae; genus Pseudotsuga; species Pseudotsuga menziesii. The sequence goes on from LPNX010127443.1 coordinate 10,189, forward strand.
GCAGATTCATGGCCATTGTACTCTTATGTATCCGGGACTGCTATATGTAATTGCAGTTATGTGTAGAGTTGTATCATTGTACTATGCTAATTGGGTGGCTGGTCTTCCATTTGGGATTCTTCATCACTCCACTTCTGGGATGGAATTATAATGTATTTCGGCCATCGTATGATCTCTCTGACCTCACACATTAGGGGGCATCTGTTATAGCAGATTTTACCACACCAAGTGAATCACACTTGTATGGCCTTCCCCTATCCCTCTGCAGACTCCTTACACCTCTTGGACCATTTTTTGTCCTTTGATGTTTCCTAGACCATCCCTAAAAACATGTGAAAATTGCTATACGCGACTTTTAAACTCTTTATCGCATATATACGTAGGTTTGACCTCTAAAACCGCGTACATCGGGATGTGTACAAAAATCCAAATCCTTTTGGAGTTTTCCTTGACATGGATCTGACTCACTTGTCTCCTGGCCTTCCATATGCCTTGAAATCGCTCGGATTCGACCTTTCATTACCCCATTGAAAAGCTATATAACGAACCTGTTGCTGCCGCAACTATTCTCCCCAAATTTATTTTTATTTAAATTCTGGGCCCCTCCTCATCATTTTTGCCTGGTCTGATCGTTAAATTTTTGTGCCTCGCGGGCTTGTCTTCTTTTTGTTTTACTTTGAATATGGATATCAGCTGGTTTATTTATGCCGTGTTCGGTTCCGGTTTGAGTCATGGGTGTCTGGTTTACTGGTCGAAAAAATAAAATCTTTGTTCTTCAGAGTTGCCTTTTCGGAGAAAGAACGAACCTGGCTGTGCCTGATCCTTAAAAATGTTTGAACACTTGATTTTTTTCTTGCGATCGGGTCTCTTTTTAATTCCAGATCGAAAGCTGTGAGTTTTTTGTTCCGCTGCCATTGCGACTCTCAGATCATTTTAGCGTCCGACTCTTTAAATCTCCCCGACGTCTGATCCATGTTAACCTTAAGTCGCTTGCCCGTAGCCTTGACTCGTCCGCTGTTGCGGCTAGGAGATCCTTTGGGCTTCCGATTCTAATATCTGCCGACGTCCGACTCAGCCTCCTCCTTCCCTCGTCGCCTGTCTTCAGCCTTTGTCTCGTCCGCCGTTTCGGCTGGGAGATCCTTTCAGCTTCCGACGTACCATCCTTCCGACGTCCGATTAATGGTGTTTTCCGCCTGTGGAGTGTTCTACCCGTCTGATGTAAGTATTGTTGAGCCTCCAGTAAGTTTCCCGCCATGGGCGAAGTAGTGGTATCGGCGCTTGGTGACTTCCTTGCGGGTTGGTTGTTTCATGAGGAGATTTGACTATTATGTTTTATAACGCAATCCCAGTGGATGATGCTTGTTGATCGATTGCAGGTGAGCGCGAAGGAGTGATCAAAATGCTACAGCGTGGAGGAAGACGGACCGTTTAACAGCAAACGCGAAGTTCTGAAAGGCCCGACAGTTACCCAACCAATCATGAATGTGCGTGGAAAGATGGGGGACCAGAAACGTTTGGGCAGCGGAAAAGCCACACATCTGGGGGGAGCCCGAGGGGTCGGCTATAGCAGTTTAAATATTGGAAAGTAGGAAGGAAAAAAGGGCTTTTTCCTGGGAAAATTTTGTAAATGTTTGGTTTGTAAGAGGAACTACTTCGTTTTGCAAAGAAAACTGCAATTGGAGAGAGTAAAAATGGGATGTATCAATGCGACTCAATGAATGATGTTGAAGAGGAACTATTTCATTTTCAGCTGTGTTCATTTACTGTGAGGATATTTGACTTCCTGAACGTATGTTCTTGTTAAATGTTCTTCGGTATCTTTTAGGATATTTTCCACTATGAGTAATAGATGTGGTGTTTTTTTATAAAGCAATTGGATATCTGGTTGTTTGAATATCTGTAATCGCTCATGTGTTTTGAAAGAAGTATCAGCTAACTGTAACTCTTCGTAGTGCATGTGTGAAATGTATTACTCACCATAAGTGACAATTCTTGCTCCCTAGGGATAGAGTAGATAGTTAGTTTATTTCCTATTGTCGGTGATTTGAATGTTTGTGAGCTTTAAGATGAGAGGTAAGAACCTGCGCATCACATTGTGACCACTCCCGGCATTTTATCACTCTGCAATTAGTTAGGCACTTGCATTTCATTTCTTAAAGTCAAAATACAAAAACTCGGTGGGCCGGGCCGCAACCGGTAAAGCCTTTGTTTTGTTTCTTGACCTACGGTAGCCGGACCACAACCCGGACGGATTCCCTATTCCAAACAGTCAACGGGCTAGTTGGGAACGTTGATTGGGGAGAATCCCTTACTGTTGCCGCCTGCGAATTTCCAGGCCTCAATAGTTTTGGCACTAGAAGGAGGGCCGCCAGTGTATGGCTGGCCGAGGAAACCCATTTTCCCGAGATTATTCCACTGGTTATAGTTCTGAAAGTAGCGGACCACGCAATCCAATTCCGGAAGAAGAAGAAAGAGAGTATCTATATCCAATTCGCAACGAAATTGTTAATGACCTAAGAAGACATACCCGTGCTTATGTGAAGAAGATTGGAGGATTGCCAATCATTCCCGAATTGCCTAGAAGAGAATACAAGAAGAAGGATCGTCCTGTAGTAGAGGACTCAGTGCTGGTTGGAGACTAGGAAGAACTTGTAGAGACAGCTCTGCAGGAGGTTGAATTACCTTTGACCCTGGTAGGCCTAGATTCCCCTTACAGTTCTTCTGCTCACACCCCTGTTGGTTCACCTCCACACTCTCCACCTTTACTCATAGCAGGCGTTAACGCCAAACTACCTCCTCCCAACCCACCAAATCCGCCACCACCTGCATGGAGAGCCAGATCACCTCTAAATCTGACCCCGCCTTTGCAAGACCTACCTCAAGCCTTTGAAAAGTTGTTGCCTAAATTTGACCCCAATCAAAAGATATTAGTAGATGATCATTTGCAAAGTTTCTATCTGGCTATAGAAGGATTAAGGGCAGGAGAACATGAAGATGTGGTTTGTAGATTATTCCCTCATACCCTCAAAGGAGCTGCGGCCTCATGGTATTTTGGATTGCTGGCTAACTCTATCCCAAATTGGGATACCTTCGAGAGAATGTTCAGAAGTAAGTATGCAGTCCAAAAGACCCACGCCGCCCTCATGAAAGCACTGTGTGCATTAAAGAAAGAAAAAAAAGAAAAAGTGCACAGCTTTACACAAAGGGTTGCAGCATATCTAAAAAAAAATTCTGAAACAAATAAGCCTTCAGACAAAGTACTTATTGAATACTATACTTCAGCTTTGGGTCCTGATTTGGCCATGTTTGCAAAGGGTAGGGCCAAACCTACTTTAACAGAGACCTATGAAGAAGCGGAGGTGGTGGAAGCGGAAAGAGAGAGCATTGAGGACTATCTAGAACAATCAGGAGAAAGAGGCGCAGGAAGGAAGACCTTATTGTTCGCTAAGCCTAAGGAAGAAAAGTTGCCAGACCTGGAGAATATGGCCAAAATGATGCAAAAGCTATCTAATAAGATCATAGACTTGGAGAAGGAAAATGAAGCCCAAAAATTCTACAGGCCATATTATAAGAAAAGGGAGGAAAATAATCAACCCCAACCTCCTCCTCAAAAAACCGCATCCATGAATCTGACAGATATAGGAATGGAAAATTTCTGTACCTTTCATCAGCAACCTCATTCCGAAAGGAACTGTCCACAATGGATAAATTCAATGACCTTAGTCATGAATCAGATGTTGGATTCGAGATTAACGGAAGAAGATGATGATGAAAGGAAATAAAGTGCTGCTTCTACTTCTACAAAAGAACAAGAAGAAGAGACTATGGCATTATGGAGTTCTGTCTCCTTACTCGATGCAGAAGAAGATATAACTAAAAAACACAAAGATATAAGGGAGCCTAACGTGACAACTAGAAGTCAAGGGACGGTTAGCAATGACAGTATTTTACTCCCAAAGATCAGAAGGCTGCAAAGAAATATCAGGAAGAAATTTCAAGATAAACTCGTGGCTGATAAGACTCTGGAATTCACTATTACCAGCCAAGATCCTAAGCAGAATAGAATGCTGCTTGAACTAAACAAAGAAAAGGTGAATGCTGATAAATCTCAGTCCATTAAACAGCAAATTGAATATGACGTTGTTGAAGATTTAAAGAAGATAAAGGCAAACGTCCCGCTGTTTGAAATGTGCAAAGTACCTCAACAAAAGGAAAGGTTGTTGAAAGCATTGGAAACGTCAGAGGAGGAGCGGCCCGCTGACAATCAACCTCTGGGCGAAGAAGAAATTGGAGAAGCTAGCACTGGAGGTAAGTCTAAAATTAAATAGCCACCCTTCCTCCTGACGTTTGAGATTTTTAATCATAACGTTCACAATTGTCTAGTAGACTCAGGGGCGTCAATTAATGTCATGCCTGTATCGGTATGTAAGAAAATCAATGGGTAGTTTAAACCAACCACGTGGAGGGTGGTGCAATTGGATAGGACAGATGTTAAGGTAATTGGTAAGATGGAGGACATTCTAATCCGTCTGGCATCCAATGACAAAGTATGTCAAGTTATTAACATCGTGGTGGCTGATATACCAGACGCTTACGGCCTGGTGCTGAGCAGATATTGGTCAGCTAAATTGAATGGATATTTCGCCTCAGATTGGTCGCACCTGTGGTTGACGTACAAAGGAAGTCCCAATCAGATTAAGGTGTTGAGAGAGCCTCACATGAAGTACAATGTTACTCAATTGGATGAGAAGAATGTACCGGTCGAATCTGTGTTGGGAAACTACTTTCTCGAGTTGGAACCAAGGAACTATCAAGCGGAAGAGGCCAGTGACACATCTAACACCCAGCCTGATCTCCTTCGATTTTCTCAGGCTGATGAGATCGATTGTAAAATAATAGATTTAGCAGTAGGTGTAGATTCATTTTCAGTAGTTAGTGATTTTTGGACTTTATTTTTCGATGGCTCGAAGACTTTAGAAGGATCAGGAGCCGGCTGCGTCCTTATTGATCCTTAGAAGAATAAACATTTCCTGTCATGTAGATTAGAGTTTGAGTGTACTAACAATACAGCTGAATATGAAGTGCTGGTGTAGGGTCTCAAGAAAGCAATCGAGTTGAAGGTAAGTAATTTGAAAGTTTTTGGGGATTCTGAAATCATTGTGAAACAAATCCGGAATCAAATCCATTGTATTTCCCCTCACTTGATAGCTTACCAGAATGAGGTATGGGACTTGCTTAAATGTTTTAATGCATTCAAGATTATCTCAATTCCAAGAATTAGGAATGCAGCAGCTGACTTATTGGCCACTTCGGCCGCAAGGCTTGTTCCCTCGAATAATCGATGTACTGTTGAATTGCTTTTCAGGCCTTCCGTACGAGATATGATCACCAATCTGAGGGTGTTCGATGATGACCAGCAAATCATAGAATGTTTGACTAATGAGGAGGTATTCAAAGGAGCGATTATCGATGATGAAAAACACCAAGTTGAGATGAAATTTGACAATTTTGTCCCTAAAGGGGTCAGAACGTTAGAGAAGATGTTTGACTTGAATGAAAAATTCCGAAGACCCGCTAATGTAAAGACGCACAGCTCAACCCTACAGTTCGAACTGATAAACTTGGGGACTGAGACGGATCCTAAGTTTGTGAACCTCGACAAATGCTGTTCACCAGCCGAAAGGGATAGGTTTGTCAGTTTGTTCAAATAGTACAAAGATGTCTTTGCCTAGACATACCAAGATTTAAAAACATACGATACCAACATCATTAAACACGTTGTTCCCATCAAGGCGGGAGTCAAGCCATATCAGCAGCCCTTGAGGAAAATGCATCCAAAACTGGAACCGCTGATCCAAAATGAGGTAAAGAAATTATTGGATGCCAGAATCATTTTTAAAGTCAGACACTCATAGTGGGTATCAAATCTGGTACCAGTCAGAAAGAAGTCAGGAGAGATCAGACTGTGCGTAGACTTCAGAAACTTAAACCGTGCCTCAGATAAAGACAACTATCCGGTGCCCCCCATGGAACAATTGCTACAGATGGTCTCTGGTTCTGAATTGTTTTCATTATTAGACGATTTCTCTGGCTACAATCAAGTATTGGTGGCTGAGGAGGATAGATTAAAGACAACATTCAGGACCAAGTGGGTAACTTTTGCCTATAGAAGGATGCCCTTTGGACTGATTAATGCTGGAGCGACCTTTCAGAGAGCTATGGACACAGCTTTCCGCGGACTGATTGGACGAAGTGTTGTGGTATACCTTGATGACATCACAATATTTTCGAAGAAAAGAGGGGAGCACGCGTTCCACCTGAAGAAAATTTTCGAACGCTGCCGGAAATATGGCATTTCCCTCAATCTTAAGAAGTGCGTTTTTGCAGTCACAGAAGGCAAGTTACTGGGGAATATAGTTTCAAAGAGAGGTATATCTATAGACCCAGAAAGAATTAAGGCCATTGAACAAATCCCTATGCCCCATAATAAAAAGGGAATGCAATCCTTCATGGGAACAATAAATTTCGTGCGAAGGTTTGTGCCTGATTTTGCCCAGACTGTCAAGCCACTGTAGCAGATGGTCAAGCAAAATGCACAGTTTAAGTGGACTGACACTGAAAAGACTGCTTTCAGCAAAATCAAGACTGATGTTGCACATGCTCCCTCCCTGAAAAGTCCAGGCTTTGGTAAAGACTTTATTATGTACACCTTTGCATCCGATGATTCATTGGCAGCCGTGCTTACCCAAAAGGAGGACGGAGGTGATGAATTCCCAATATCTTTCATGAGCACTGGGCTTCAAGGGGCTGAATTAAACTACCCAGCCATTGATAAGCAAGCTTACGCAGTATTTAAGGCAGTGAAGCAATTCAGGCTGTATATATTAAAAAATCGAACCAAGGTAATAGTCCCTTACCCAGCTGTAAAATCCCTTCTCATTCAGAAAGAATTAGGAGAAAGAAGGGGCAACTGGGTGACATCTCTTCAAGAATACGACCTTGAATTCAAGCCAGCCTCCATAGTAAAAGGTCAAGGATTATGCAAATTAATGACTGGGAGCAGAAACAACGAAGAACAAGCATGGGAAGATGAAGCCGAATTGCATGTAATCGATGTATGTCCTTTGTTCACGGCTCCTAAGTCCTGGTACAGAGACCTTGTGCATTACTTGCAGTCAAGGCTATTGCCAGAACATTGGAGTTCAAAAAAAAGGAGAGCTCTGCGTTTGAAATCAGCTTCCTACCAAATCGTAGAAGGCGTATTATTCAGAAATAACTACAATGGAGTCCTCCTGAGATGCTTGGAGAAAGAGGATGCTGAGAAAGTAATATCTGAATTACACAATGGTCCGGCTGGGGGACATTTTTTAGGCGACACTACAGCCCACAAAATCCTTAGAGCTGGTTACTATTGGCCTACGCTCTTTAAGGATGCACATGCACATGTCAGGAAATGCGATATTTGTCAAAGATGCGGTGGAAGACTGCCTAAAGCAGCAGCACCTCTAAAGCCTGTGATGGTCATGGAACCATTTGAACAATGGGGGCTGGATATTATTGGAGAAATAAAACCCAATTCTTCCCTGCTGCATAAGTACATTCTTACTGCTACTGATTGTTTCACTCGCTGGGTCGAAGCTATCCCACTACGCAAAATAAACGAAGACGAAGTCATCAGCTTCCTACAAGATCATATCATGACCAGGTTTGGAGTTCCAATTTCGTTAGTTTTTGACAATGCTAAATATTTTTCATCAATTAAATTGACTGCATTTGCTCATGATAAAGGGATAAAATTACATTACTCTGCTAACTACTATCCGCAAGGGAATGGCCTGGCCGAGTCCTCTAATAAAAACCTCATTAGAATTTTGAAGAAGACTGTAGTAGAAAACTAGAGAAGTTGGTACGCAGCCTTACCCAACGCCCTGTGGGCTGACAGAGTCACCCCCAAGTCTGCAATAGGAGTGTCACCCTATACCCTTGTGTATGGTAAGGAAGCCATCCTACCTCCCAATATCATGCTACCATCTTCCATACTAGCTCAAGAGTCTAGGGGTTCGGATGATGAGGTTCTCCAAATAAGGATTTATAATCTCCTGAAAGTAGAAGAGGCTAGAGCCAAGGCTAGAGAATGTTTCCAACAACAGCAGGAGGTAGTAAAAAAATGGTTTGACAAACATAAAGCCGGGAAAAAGGACCTGGAGGTGGGAGACCTAGTTCTCAAGTGGGATCATCCCCATGATGAGAAGGGGAAGCATACTAAGTTCCAGCAGTTGTGGGTAGGCCCGTTTCAAATCTTAGCAAAGCTTGGCCCTACTACTTATAAGATGCAAGACTTACAGGGATGGGAGGAGAACTTGCCAGTTAATGGTTTGGTTCTCAAGCCTTACTTTTCTTGAGTTTCCTTTGAGGTTTCGATCTTGTATATAAATAAGTTGTTTGATTGTTTTCGAGTCATGCTGTTATTTGTTTTCAATTTGAGTTGTTAATTTTCAATAAAGGGAACGAACTTGCGGTTGTCTGGGGGATATTAAGATCTTTTTTGAGAATGGTAAGTATGTTAAGTGTCAGCCTATGTATTCTTGACTGAATTCTTCCAGCCTAACAGTTTTCTCGAATAAAATGTTGTGTGCATTGAGGTCCTACTTAACCCCTATGAAATAAACCGGATTCGAGAAGTCTGGAGTACTATGTCGGGGCTCCATCCACGTCGCATTTTAAAATGTTCTAAGGAGCAACAGCAAGGACCCATGGAAAGAAGCAAGGTGAACAGTGTATTAAATATAAATGATCCCATGCCAAGAAATGAATGCCAAAAGGAAAATAAAGAGTAAAAAACTTCTATAAAAGCATCATATATCAAAGCGGGTGCTGAATCATAAGCACTAAATTGCCAAAAGATCCTCTCCGTCCATGAGCTGAAACTTGAAGCACACCACTCACACAAAAGGACACTATGGGATAGAGGATCCTGAATTAAAATTTAGTAAGAAAGGCGTACAAAAGGACTCAGATGAAAAGGACAAAAGTCCAAAAGCACAAAAGTGTTAAAATGGCATGGGAACGGGGAACAAACAAATATAGCTGTTTACTATCCGCTACAATCCTGTGGTGTCCACGCTGCTAGCTACCTGAAGGCAGAGGTAATAATAAAACTCATACTCTGGCCTCAACAGAGTTATCCGGACTTGAAGGCCTCGGTTTCCACTTCCCCAAATTGGACTAGTATCAATGATTAAGGTACACACTTCGGTCATTTGAGAAATCCGGATAGCTGGAAGAATTCATTTGATGCATTTTGTTGTGAAGCAGTCTGCCACTCAAAGAAAAGTCACCCAGAGGTCTAGGTTCACCAGGAAATCGCCAGTTGTTGCTGCCGCAACTGTTCTCCCCAAATTTATTTTTATTTAAATTCTGGGCCCCTCCTCATCATTTTTCCCTGGTCTGCTCGTTAAATTTTTGTGCCTCGCGGGCTTGTCTTCTTTTCGTTTTACTTTGAAGATGGATATCAGCTGGTTTATTTATGCCATGTTCGGTTCCGGTTTGAGTCATGGGTGTCTGGTTTACTGGTCGAAAAAAGAAAATCTTTGTTCTTCAAAGTTGCCTTTTCAGAGAAAGAACGAACCTGGATGTGCCTGATCCTTAAAACTGTTTGAACACTTGATTTTTTCTTACGATCGGGTCTCTTTTTAATTCCAGATCGGAAGCTGTGAGTTTTCTGTTCCGCCGCCGTTGCGGCTCTCAGATCATTTTAGCGTCCGACTCTCTAAATATCCCCGATGTCCGATCCGTGTTAACCTTAATTCGCTTTCCCGTAGCCCTGACTCGTCCGCCGTTGCGGCTAGGAGATCCTTTGGGCTTCCGATTCTAATATCTGCCGATGTCCGACTCAGCCTCCTCCTTCCCTCGTCGCCTGTCTTCAGCCTTTGTCTCGTCCACTGTTTCGGCTGGGAGATCCTTTTAGCTTCCGACGTACCATCCTTCCGACGTCCGATTAATGGTGTTTCCCTCTTGTGGAGTGGTCTACCCGTCCGATGTAAGTATTGTTGAGCCTCCAATAAGTTTCCCGCCATGGGCGAAGTAGTGGTATCGACGCTTGGTGACTTCCTTGCGGGCTGGTTGTTTCATGAGGAGATCTGACTATTATGTTTTATAACGTAATCCCAGTGGATGATGCTTGTCGATCAATTGCAGGTGAGCGCGGAGGAGCGATCAAAATGCTACAGCGTGGAGGAAGACGGACCGTTTAACAGCAAACGCGGAGTTTTGAAAGGCCCGGCAGTTACCCAACCAATCATGAATGTGCGTGGAAAGATGGGGGACCGAAAACGTTTGGGCAGCGGAAAAGCCACACATCTGGGGGGAGCCCGAGGGGTCGGCTATAGCAGTTTAAATATTGGAAAGTAGGAAGGAAAAAAGGGATTTTTCCTGGGAAAATTTTGTAAATGTTTGGTTTGTAAGAGGAACTACTTCGTTTTGCAAAGAAAACTGCAATTTTACCTGTTGGAGAGAGTAAAAATGGGATGTATCAATGCGACTCAATGAATGATGTTGAAGAGGAACTATTTCATTTTCAGCTGTGTTCATTTACTGTGAGGATATTTGACTTCTTGAACGTATGTTCTTGTTAAATGTTCTTCGGTATCTTTTAGGATATTTTCCACTATGAGTAATAGATGTGGTGTTTTTTTATAAAGCAATTGGCTATCTGGTTGTTTGAATATCTGTAATCGCTCATGTGTTTTGAAAGAAGTATCAGCTAACTGTAACTCTTCGTAGTGCATGTGTGAAATGTATTACTCACCATAAGTGACAATTCTTGCTCCCTAGGGATAGAGTAGATAGTTAGTTTATTTCCTATTGTTGGTGATTTGAATGTTTGTGAGCTTTAAGACGAGAGGTAAGAACCTGCGCATCACATTGTGACCGCTCCCGGCATTTTATCACTCTGCATTTAGTTAGGCACTTGCATTTCATTTCTTAAAGTCAAAATACAAAAACTCGGTGGGCCGGGCTGCAACCGGTAAAGCCCTTGTTTTGTTTCTTGACCTACGGTAGCCAGACCGCAAGCCGGACGAATTCCCTATTCCAAATAGTCAACGGGCTAGTTGGGAACATTGATTGGGGAGAATCTCTTACTGTTGCTGCCTGCGAATTTCCAGGCCTCAATAGAACCCTTTGGATACATTGAAGACATAAGAGAATTGAGAGCAAAGAAACTATAGTCCATTGTTTCCGGAACTTGTGCTTGAGTCTGCATCCCTTTGTCCCTTGGAGCACTTTGGTGTTCTTCCCAAGCTTGCCTTTGGCTTGTGAGCTTGCTATCGAGAGATGGAGGATTGAGGTGGTGGAGGCCCTAGTGGGGGATTCAGTTTCTCTGATTCGCAGATGTGCTGATAGAGGATGTATTCATTGTAATCTTTAATTTTATATTAATAGAAATATATTTTCCTGTCCAATAATGTATGTTTGAATGAATATTTTATCCATGGATGATTTCAAATGCTTATATGTTGTTGATTATATATGCTAGAGTAGATCTAACACCAATATATATAGTATGCTTGTCTTGTTTACTTATTGTTGAGGAAGTGATTCATCAATTCAAGCTGAAGTTGGAAAGTTCAATGGGGATCTACTTCAACCATCCAGAATAAGGTATGAGGTCTGATCCTTTAGTGTTAGATATTTGATTTCTCTTACATATTGGAAAGGATTGATTTCTGGGGTCAAGCTGTTTGTTGTGGTACCCCAAGCCATAGAATTTATCTCCGTAACAATGGAGTTGAAGACCATTGGTATGGTGATGAAAACATTGGAGTGTGATGTTGGAGGTCATGGAGGCAAGTGTTGGAATGGACGAGAGCCCTCAGCTCTCCTCACAGTTCATCAACGCAGAAAAACTAAAACCCTCTGGCCTTTCAATTAGGGTTTGTTACTGTTTTTCTCCAGCTGGAAAGCACCAAAAGCTTTCACTTGGCCCATTACCTTTTACCTACCTTCACGTGGTTTTAATTTTTGATACCCACTCTCTATAGTTGAGAGTATATTCGATGTTTCCCTTAATCTTTTTTTTGTCACTTTGGTGCTTGTCACCTTAGGTTCTTAGTTTGTTTTAGGTTTGCAAGGGATAGGGAAAATCTTCATGTGAACACATGCATTAATACAAGGTTAAACAATGTTTTAGCTTACATAAGCTAAGTAAGACCTAAAACCCTGTAACCCTAACGTCAAAATAGGGTTGGTAAGTAAATTAATAACGCATGATGAATACACACAAACTGTAACTTACAACAAGGTGGGCATGACACAAACTTTTGAACAAGTAAATTTATCATAAGACTTAAAAGCATGTTTACTAGTATAGTGTTTTATGATTCATAAACAGAGTAGTCATATTCGAGTTGATAAGTATTAGTTTTACAAAATTTTCATTATAAGCTAAGTCCTAAGTTGAAAATGGAAGGTAGGGTTTTTGATAATTCTTAAAAGCCATGTAAAACTAGATTAGGTCTTATTTTGATCTAAACAATCTGTAACAAAAAAAAAATTATGTTAAGGGGCGCCCACAAGAACCTGCTACCGAAATATAATGCAATGGGAACGCGCGAGCAGGCCTAATCAACAACGCACATGCACCTCTTAGATGTGTGTACGCGCTCCCGCTTCGGAGTGGAAAACCTCCACGCCAGATTGCCAACGTGGGCAATAAGATAGCACACGCGCATGTGGACGTGCTCACGTTCCTATGCGTGCACGCGCATTTGGACGTGTGCACGTGTTGGGTGCGATAGAAAATAGGGACACGCGCGCGTCCCTGTGTTTAAAAAAAAAAATAGTGGGCATATTTGTTTTTTACCCACCCACGAGGACACAAGGAGGAGACAACAACCCCCAAGGAGCCCAACTAACTTTTGCAAATCGCCTAAAACGACGTTGGAGTAAGGTAAATAGAGTAGGATTGCAATTTTTTTTGTTTATTTCATTGTTTTTAAAATAAAATACAAAATTAAAAAAAAATTGAAAATCAATTGAAATGGGAAAAATTTGATACCGCAGGTACAAATTACCTAACCACAATGACAAATACCAATTAACCATCCTAAGAAATGAATGAAACAAACCAAACAGAGGACCCAAACCCCGAATTAAACGAAGATGAATTACACTGAAATTTAAACCATTTAAGAATTTTGAGTGATGAATAGAAGAACATAAGGGAACCCTCTCAAGTTTTCCTCACCACATCAATACAAAACATTATAGAATCTATCAACATTACCCACAATGAGATAACCAGTTTGAGCAAATATAGGACTCAAATGAGAGAGCATTATAGCACCGCTATATCCAAAGAGGATATAAAAAACCTAAATATGACAAAATTCCAACTGTGGAGCAAATTTATAGATCCTAGAACAGGACAGCCTCCAAATGTGAGGAAGAGGCGAGTTTGCATGGACTGGTGTAATTACCATCCATGGAGAGAAAACTAGAGGAAGAGATGGTTCATGGTATTCAACAAGCCTCCATGCAACAATGTTGAGGTCCCACAGTATTTTCTCAAGAAACTGTGGGCTGAGTTTGTGTTAGGTTTCCATGTGAACTACTTCAACATCACCGAGTTCTAGGGCGTCAGTTTTGGATCAGCCCAATATCGATCTCATGCCCACCGGAACCCACTCAGAGGACCTGCTGTACCTAGGTGAGAGCCAAACCCACCTCCTCAACCCCTTGGGTTAGGTAGTAGGCTAGATGAGATCCATGAGTCCGTCAGACATGCCACACGACACCTTCTCATGCATACCGCATTTGTGGCTATGTCGTCGCAGAGTGAACATGACCCCCTCGAGAGACACACTTCTGCATGGTATACTGGTGGTGGGCGAGGGAGAGCATATACAGGTGGTAGCCAGGTAGATCCATCCAGCTTAGCGAGACTAGTGCCACATCATTGTTCTCATTATGGGCATCCATGTTAGGTTCCCACGTAGGAGCATGGCACAGAGAGCTACCTACACCAGGTTAGTCATTGTTTTATTTAATGTCATAATTTCTAATAAATTTAACATAGAATCAGATGTTGATGACTTGATTTTTTTAAATGTACAGCTATTCAGTGTCGAGTCTCCAACACACTGGTGGGAAGACGCTAGTTCCTTCAACCTAGATGGAGCCATGGCAGCTGCAGAGGACATCATGGCACCATATACGCAGGTAGTTTTCTTTCAGTAATTAAATTTAATGTTAGTAGTTAATCTTGTCGTCCAAGATATGTGTCTCCCTTGTAATTTGTTTTAATATTTGTATCATGTTTATTGTTTATTGTTATTTCTCCATGATCGTGTTTTTCTAACAAGGTCATGAAAGAAAAAAAAATATTCTACCACACTATCGTAAAATTCATTCAATTCCTTCAAAAATGCATGAAATGTTCTCTTACCTTAATTGGTAACAAGCTAGGAAGTATGTTTGACATTGGTGAAAAAATGAGGGACCTACAAAAAACTTACGTGGAAAACATTTACATGGAGATGCACCAAGATGATGGGTTAGATAATTAAATTGGTAATTAATGAATTGGGTCTTAGTTGTATTATCAAGAATTGAATATGTGAAAATAACCATTATTTTCTCAATATGCCACCTATAATAGAAAATTAGAAGAAAATGTACTAAGAAGGGTATTCTCAATTAGGATACCTTAAAAAATTAGGTTTGAAATAGGAGAAGAGAACTCATAGCCATGTCAACTCTCTGGACTAGAAAGGAAATGAAGCATAAGCAAGGTTTACTAGGGCTAACTAGTCAACTAATTCATATATAAGGAAACTTTAGCATCAATAATGGATACAATTTTCAAAGATATAGTTAGGGAAAATATGACAAACGCTTACCCTACAAATCATCCATCCTTTGATATTGCACAAGAAAAGCCTTATAATTTTTGAATATCATTTCGAGGATCGGCGAGAAATTCTAAGGAGTAAGCCCATAAACTTTGTGGATATTCTCTAAAATAGAGAAAAATGTAACATCCCTCAAAATCATAATTTAAAAGAAAAATTATTATGCAAGTTTGGGATTGTTATTATCACCATCATATCATTGATGTTATGATGCTTGATTGATTTGTGACTTCTATTGGATCACTAAATTAGTTCTTGTTAATCGTCGCATATTTATTTAAATTGTCGACCCATATTTAGTTTATATTTAGTAATTGAATCTAAATATTTTTGTGCAAATAAAAAGGTGTCCGCAGGATTGAGTGACCAACCATCCCCACCAGGGATCAACAGATCCCCTCGTGAGCAGGTATCTTGTAATAAAGTATAAATTTAATTTCAATTTTAATGGCTTAGATTCGTATAGTTATATTTTTATGTACTAATACACGATTCCATGAATATGTATGCAGGTCCCACCACATAGGCACGTCGGTGTCACTATCTCTCCATCGACTTCCTTTTCCCACCATATATGCCAGGTGTAGCCCCTGGCATACATGTCCCTTTTCCTGCATCCCTCCCCACCCCCTTCCATCCATCCCTTGCCTCCCACCCACCACCACACTTCCATCCAGCTCCTCCCCCCCCCCCCCCCCCCCCCCCCCCCTCCCCCCCCTTCCCCCCCCCCCCCCCCCCCCCCTCCACCCCGCCCCCCCCCCGCCCCCCCCATCCCCCCCCTCCCTTGCAGTTTCCCATGTTTCCACCCTCCCCCCTCCGACCACATTACACCATCCATCCACATTCACCCATCCCTCCACCCCATCCTAGACCTCATCCCCCTCCCCCATATTCTCCCACCACCCTCATTTCCTCTTCCAGGGTGGCCCTTTCCATTCTACAGCCAGTTGGTGTTTATCGTCGTACATCACCTCTTCGCCCACTCTAGTCCTCGCCCTCTCCCACCGTGCCCCCTATTGTTGTATCCAACATTGATGTGGCTACATCCTCCGCTATGCCCTCCACCCTAGCATCAGAGCAGGTTGTACAGCCCACTTCTCCACCTACAACCCCTGAGGACCAGCCGATTGGTCCACCTACCAGCCCCTAGGACCAGCCTATTGTGTTCACAGTGAGATTGATTAGTTTATGAAAATATCATGCAATATTAACTAAAATTAACATAGTATTAAATTGTATGAGTTATCTTACTGTTTAAATGTTGTAGGGTGGCATTGCCGAGAGACTTAGATCATGGAGGAGGGTAGACCGCTCACCACTTACGGTCTCGTCTCAGGTGAGCTATTTAAATTTTGAAAACGTAATTTTGATATTTAAATTTTGTTTTATACTTGTGTAATTGTATGTAGGAGTTGACATTTGATTGTTGTCTTTTTAGAGCCCAAGGGGAGGTGGTTGAAGCGGCCAGAAGAACCGAGCTTCCTCTCTCTCGAAGAAGAGGAAGATCGATTTTGGAGTTGGACCTAGGAGCTCTGAGGGTGAGCAGGAGGATTGAGAGAGCCTCCTATGTACACTAGCCATGATGTGCCATTTTGGCACGAGTTGCCATATTTTGTATACGGCACGAGTTGTCATATTTTGTATATGATTGGAAATTTTTGTATATTAATATATCATTTTGTACTTCTTTACAGTAGTAGTTTACAGTTGATGCGCTTGCAATACTTATTGTTGATGAAGCAATAAAGTCCGTATGTTCACAATAAAATGCATAAAAAATTTAACACTGTAGGTTAGTTAACAAAAAAAATACACAAATGCATAAAAATACAATCTTATTCATTGTCCAAATTGCAATAGAAAGCACTTGTCTGCCTTTGGTATTTACATAGTAATTCTAACCTTGGGCCTTCTACTCCATTTTATATCCTTGACTAACCCTAAGACTATCTATCAAACTAGAATGTAATACTACCTATTAGGAATCCATAAGACACACCTAAACCGTTATATTCTAGCCTGACCCTTTCCCTAGACTCCTAGCTTTCCCTCTCTCTAAAGCAAGGCTTATTCCTTTCATTTCCACACTAATTAGACCCCCACGACTCTCCCTATATCTCTGACTATAATATCCATTTTGGATAGCCCTAGAACACCACTAACTCATCCTAAGCTTCCCTAACTTATTCATTGTAATATCCTATTTAGGGCAGCCCTAATAGCCTTATTACCCACCTATCATATCCTAAGGTCACTTCCTTTCCTTCCTATCTTACCCACTCACTAACGCCTCACCTCAAATTTGTCCATAACCCAATTTAAAGTGGCACAAATAAACCCTAAAGGGACTGTATATAAACAATCATTCCTAGCCATACTTAAACAAATTTGACAGTGGTATATAAACATCCATAACTTGGCAAAATACTAGAAAAGTCCTTGAATTGCTTGCAAGTCATTGTGTCATCAAAAGCCAAGTGAATATACTTCTTATCATTCCTACTTGACTGGAAATTACATCTTGGACTGTCATAAGACATTTTAGTTGACTGAAAATTTGATTCGGTTTAACAGTCCCATTGGCTTGGAAACTTGTCACTTATAAAATTGTTTATCACTAATTTTTACTTAAAAAGATTGTACCTTTGTCTTGACAAGCTAAAAACTAAAATATAGGACTGTCATAATGCTAAATGCTTGGCTGGAAATACTTTTATGTCGGTTTCAAAAGAGGTTGACTTTGTACGATATGATGATAACGTCCCATCAAAACCACTAACATGCTTCAAGCACATGCATAATTGAAATGAAAACATCCCATAATGATAACGTCTCATAAAAATTGTTCTTCCTTGACAAACAAAAAATGAAACAAGTTCATGAATATGTGTCTTCTATAACGATCTATTGAGCACTTACAATTTTAACGATATATTGTACTTGTTGCAATTTTAATGATTTAAGGGTTAGCATGCATAACCTAGGGTTTAGAATCAACAAGGAAACCCTAACCCTGACTAAAGTTTAAAGGTTAGCATGCATAACCTAGGATTTATAATCAATGAGGAAACCCTGACAGGTAATATCCTATTTAGGGCAGCCCTAATAGCCTTCTTACCCACCTATCATAGCCTAAGGTCACTTGCTTTCCTTCCTATATTACCCACTCACTTCCTTTCTTGTCATCCCTATTGATCCTTCCTTTGGTAGCGACATGTTCTCTTTGGGTGTACAATCATGGTTTGAAGGGTCATTTTGGTTAGCAAGTTCCTTTTATTTCAGAGGATTTTCCTTAGTCATCATCTTGATGGCCTACACAAGTGCATGATGACCTATCCAAAGCTCTGCACTTAGGATATCTAACGAAATAAACACCATTAAAGTTTACTTAACAAATTCAACCCAAAATTATCTCAAATTAGCATGCATAACCAATGCTAGAATCTACCCAATCATAAAGATAATATAAGCTAAAATTCAAATCTCCACACTATAATTGTTTTCCTCGTTAGGGTTTATAAACCCTAATCATCTTTCATCATAGAAGCACATGGCATTTCAGGCAAGCCTAGCTAGGGTTAGAATTTTAGGCAAGTCTAGCATGTAACTATTCATCAATTACAATAGTGTTAGCTAGGGTTTAGGATAACAAAGAAATTCAATTCATAACATAGGGTTTAATTCAATTGTAACAATTTGATAATTTGAGTATTATTGATTCACCTCCTAAACTTCTCTAAAAATCATCCTAGCATTTGCACACATTGGTATTTTCATTTGTGAACATATGAAATAGTAAGTAGTTCATATTAATCCCAATAAAATTATTTCATGTATGTGCATAGCCTAGGTATAGGGCCTTTTGGTTTTTACTTAAATGATACTAACCAATCTAATGATATATACCTAAAGAGGCCGTAAAACCCTAGTTCCATCTCATAACTTGTGAACCCTAGTTATAATATGCAATTTGTAGTTCATTAAACCCTAGTTGGTTTTCAATTTGTAAGTGTAGCCTAGGGCTATATGGCCTTTTGGTTTCTACTTAAATGATACTAACCATTCTAATTTGATCTTCAAACCAAAAGAGTTCATAAAAACCTAGTTTGTAGTTCCATGTCTCAATATGTGAACCCTAGTTTTATTATGCAGGTTGTTGGCTTATATTCTAGTACATGAATAATATAATGCTACAACATGTGATTTCTCAGTGATATCTAGACACATTGGGCCATGAAAACATGAGGGGGAGGGCCATTTTCAACCCAAGTTATAGCATGCAATTGTATTTCATGAAACCCTAGTTGGTTTAGGATGTGTACATGTACATGTGTTTCTATTTCCATCGCATAACATGTAAAGAGTTCATGAAACCCTACCAACTACTATAACATACCATAACATACTAACATCATACCATTCTAACATACCATACCATACTAGCATACCATACCATACCCTACAATACTAACATCATAGTACATACCCTACAATACCCTATGATACTAACATCATACCATGTACTAACATACCATACTAACATATAAGATACCATACCATTCTAGTTCCATCACATAACTTGTAAAGAGGTCATAAAACCCTACTTCCATCTCATAACTTCTCAACCTTATTTATAGCATGCAATTGTAGATCATGAAATATAGCATGCAATTGTAGTTCATGAAACCCTAGTATGAAAGTCTCAACAAGATTGTAGTTCATGAAACCCTAGCATGCAATGGTAGTTCATGAAATTGTAGGTGTGTTTCTATTTTCCATCTCATAACTTCTCAACCCAAGTTATAGCATGCAATTTGTATTTCATGAAAGCCTAGTTGGTTTAGGATTTGTACATGTACATGTGTTTCCACTTCCATCTCATATCTTTTAAAGAGGTAAAAAAACCCTAGTTCCATCTCATAAATTCTCAACCCTAGTTATAGCATGCAATTATAGCTCACAAAACCCTAGTTGGTTTTCAATTTATACATGTACATGTGTTTCATCTCATAAATTCTCAACCCTAGTTATAGCATGCAATTATAGCTCACAAAACCCTAGTTGGTTTTCAATTTGTACATGTACATGTGTTTCATCTCATAAATTCTCAACCCTAGTTATAACATGCAATTGTAGTTCATGAAACCCTAGTATGCAATTGTAGTTCATGAAACCCTAGTATGCAAGTCTTAACGAGATTGTAGTTCATGAAACCCTAGCATGCATTAAGGTATCCACACTATAATTGTTTTCCTCGTTAGGGTTTATAAACCCTAATAATCTTTCATCATAGAAGCACATCAGGGATGATTTTAGGGGCGAATTATAGCCCATTGGCGAATATTAAGGGGTGCCCAAAATTTTTTGGGCGAATTTTTAATATTAAAATGGTTTTTTTAAATTTAATAAATTAGCCCATATATTATTTTATATATAATTGCCCTTCACTAAATAGCCCGCGCGATTAACCGCTGGAAATTCATAAAACCTGATTTCGCCACCCCGTCGATCAGAAAATCCTGACATTCGCCCTGATTTCTTCTGTAATGGAGGTGAAATCGCCAAAAATTTACAGTTTTGGAGGATAAATGAAGACGATTCGCCCAAATTTATGGTAGATAGGTTAAAAATTTGGTATTTCGCCCCTATTTATGGATTTTTGGGTAAATTTGTTTTAGTATTTGCAGGCCCTGGATGTTCAATGCATTGGGTATGGAGCAGCACAAGATTTGGGTTTGCTTCAGGTGAAAATAGATGGCACGGGTCTGCTACATCATCGATTTCCTTCGAGAGTTTTCCTTACAGGGTCAGTGGATCAGTATTTCGCTCTAGATCCGTACGTTTATTTGGATTTGGAACTCCAACTCGCATTGGAACTGCCTCTTCCTCCCCTGGCACTGAGTCCACTTCTACAGGGTAAACTGCTGCAACCACCTCTTTCTTTGAAGCCTCTACCCTTCGTTGTTATTGTCTGTGCCTTTGATGTTGCTTCGGACTCTATAATTGGATCTGCAACCTATGCCATACAATAAAGATGAAGTAAAATCTAAAGGGGTGAAATTCAATAGCACTGGTGATGAATAAACTCCAACTGGGACCACCTCCGCTACCCCTTATTATGTTTTTGGTATCAAACTACAACCACCTGTACTTAGACTTGTGAAAAAGCGGGTGTCTCTATCCTTGCTATGGGTGAAGCTAGGAGACTGGGTTCATTGATTATGACAAGCTGGAGGAGAAAGCCTTGGATTTCAGGCCTAAGCTTATTATCTGTGGAGGCAGTGCTTATCCCAGGGACTGGGATTATGCTAGGTTCCACGCTGTTCATCCATTCTTTGGCTCTTTTTTTTATACAGATCTGTCACATGTTCTGTTTTTTTTATATTAAAAACACATACTTATTAGCTTAAAGGGCACTAGTTCTGAGAGTGGATGATATTGGTCACACCAAGAAAAAAGATAGTCTCTTAATAGTTAATACAAATGCATACAGTTATGAATTGTTTGAAATCGTTTACTTCATTTTAACTCCATCCATGTTTTAAATATGTTGACTCCTCTCTTCTGTCTGCAGCTATTGAGTTCATGCTATTTTCTATTTCAGGGTGATATTCACAGGCACGGTTGTTGTCATACTAGACATATCAGCCTTATCCTCACCTGGTGACAGAGCAGAATATTGTAGAGAAGGTCCTCAAAATCGAAGTGCAGCTAGTGGTTATGAAGGAGTGCATGGGCTTAAATCTATTGGTGTACGAGATCTCTTGTAACGTCTGGCATTTATTGCCAATTCTGAGCAGGTATTATAGGTCTCGTTATCCCTTACTGTACTAGATTAGTGATTCTGCATGTAAATCATAACTTTCTCTAGTGGTTTGTTTCAAAGAGTTCTCAATGTTTTTTTATCATCATGCGTAGCTTCATGACAAGAAAAGAGGTGTTGATTTTAGAGGAGTAAAGAAGGATGGTGAGGAGGATGATGCACCCCATTTTACTGTAATATTTGTCCTCAATTTCTAATCTGATTTGTTAGCATCCGAGGGGAATCTTTGGTGAGCTAAAGCATCTGGTTACCCCTTTATTCCTGTAATTTATGAAGCTGTCTTTAGCGTGAAACAGTTGTAATCTAATCCTCAGAT
>LPNX010127447.1:0-31631 GCA_001517045.1 Pseudotsuga menziesii
AATTCACAGGAGTCCTGTGAATATATAGGGAGCTCTCTATTGCCAAAATTCACCATTTGTCGAAAATATTGTTACAAGAGACATGGACCTCAAGAAACCCTTAAATGCAGTGATGCTGGTATTCACAATCTCTCCCGTGGTAATGCTAAGGGGAAATTGATGAAATATCCAATTATAACGCCAAGGAGAAATTGATGAAATATCCAATATGAAATAATTTCTTTCTTTAGATGAAACTAGACTACCTTGTTGCCAGGTTACCATCGACAATAATGGTGAGCTTGGGTACCCTCTATGTCACAGGGTTTGCCTATGTAACGTAAGTTTTGAACAAAACACGCTAAATTTTTTAAAGAGACCATGGTATTGAGTTGGGAGGTCGTAAATGGCCATGGGCAAGACCCCCATGTTTTGGTAAATTACCAAATTACTATATTCACCCACACTTTTTGGCAAATCACTATGTCTACACCCATAATTGTTTTTAACTATGCAAATTTTCCAACCTGATCAATCACAGTTTCACTCCTAATGTTATTTCTATAGTCCTTATAGCCATTGGCCAATGCCTGCAAAATTGCTCATAGCTCTAGGACGTTGGAAACTGATGGAAGTAGTCTAAAACATAGCATATGAATTGAACCAGAGCCTATGCAGTCTATCCAGAGTCAAATACTCATAAGTTGGAAACCTAACCAGAACATAAAATTTATTTGTATGCAACATATAAAGCATTGCATGGATTATTTCTTGTCTATTCTCATTCTTCTCATTTCTATTGCGTCCAGAGAATATGATGCAAGACTGTCGAGTATTACAAATCCACCACCAGATATAGGTTTGGAGCTACAGAGGAGTTGACTTGAGCTTAGCAACGTGGCCTATAGATTCAAAAGACAAGTTGGCCAATCATTTTGACTTTTTCTCAACCCCTTGCATGAAAATATGCTAGCCATCAGTACTCACGAGTCTGGTTGACAAAGAAATTCGAGGAATTTCGAGGTAAGTAATGACCTCTCTCTCTTCAAGCATTTAAACGAGAGGGTGTTTATAATAAACCTAATTCACAGCATATAGCAATAATGAATGTGAAGGTCATCATTTTAGGAACAATGAACCAATGGTTCAACTTTGATTGGGCATTTGAATCATGATGCGACATCTATTAGCAAATTATCAAGTGTTCTTGAGGGTGATCAAGATGGTCAATTAAGGCCTGTTGGACTACATCACTGGAAGGAGTTGCTTGATGGTAGTGGTTTCTTTGTCTGCCTCTCTAGTTTGAAGTCGAACTCTCCACTTACTGTGTCTCTTGGTCCTATGGAGCTGTGTTGCTTGATGGCAGTGGTTTCTTTGTCTGCCTCTCTAGTTTGAAGTCGAACTCTCCACTTACTATGTCTCTTGGTCCTATGGAGCTGTGTGCACAACTTCTGCGATTGCTTGGAAGTCCATATTCTCAATGGGTTGGCATTTTAGCTTATAGGCCTCTCTCTAAGGAAAAAAATAATGTTCTATAAATGGGCATCTTTCTAGTTGAACTGTTGCAAAATCCCTCCTTTCCTGCAACTGTTCTAAGTATAGACTTTGGTCTCCCTACCATCTAGGTTACTCGAGTGCTAACACTCCCTTGAAAAGTTGGAGCCTTCCTATCTCGCTACTTCCCTCCCTCTTCTATGTTTTGCTATATCTCTCTCGTTTCTATAATTTTAAAATATCTTGTACGTATTATATTATGGAGAGGGAAGTTCTCCTCGTTCAAGACATATCTAACACTTCAGGCTAGAACTAGGTCATATTAGAACTCATTAGTGGGGCATAGACACCAAAACAAGTATATTGCATTCCCTATATCCTTATATTATATATGTACAGATGTAAGTCAACATAAAAATTCCTTCAAGCACTCTGTTCCTTTTCTTCCAAATGGTCATTACTGGTCTACCTGCCATAATGTAGAACAAATGGCAGTACTAGGCTACTAGCCAAACTTTGTTGATGATTTTGTTTTAAGAATCAGAACAAATGATTTTCAAGTTTGGATTAGTCTCAGAATTTCAAGAAATTTCTCATTATAGGGACAAATTATACGATGGGATTCATTGAGAAATTAAATACGGTAATTGAAAATTGCAGTATCAAAATTTAGTTTTCAGAAAGAACAAATTTGTGGAAACTATTCGCTAGGGAAAGGAGTCTGGAAGGCAATTTTACAACTGCAAACCAGGAACTCAGGGGGTTTTCCAATATAGAAAATGATAAATTCATAAATCAATTTCATCTGGGAAATGTAAGCATGATCAACTTCCAATGGTGAGAGAAATGCCCTGGAAATATTATTTGTCACTTCTTCAATGAACTTCAAGCAATAACTCTTATTGTGCTTGCAAGTGTAATTTCTGGTATCTCTTCTTTCCTGTAATGTTCTCAACTACTTAGAAAGTCTCATCTCATGTCTCCTGTCTCCAATATATCAAAAGTATATTTCTATTGCCCATTCTAGATATGGCAGTGAGGCTGCAATATCTAGAAGGATAGCAGCCTTGAGAAAGTCTCATCTCATGTCTCTTGTCTCCAATATCTCGAAAGTATATTTCTATTGCCCATTCTAGATATGGCAGTGAGGCTGCAATATTGTGAAGGATAACCATGACTGTGTCCCAAATAGGTTACTTGAAACTTTTTTTGCAAAGTAGGATCTAGATTAGGTTATCTGTTTACACCCCCAGTAAACATCTTGCAGCCTCTGGTCCATCTTCCAAATGCGTACCTGGTTTATATTTGTTACTTTTCCATCCTAGAGTCACTAGATTAACTTTTAATTGTTTATTCATTGACTGTTGTCTCACAAGGAAGAACAACACACTCTTGATTAGTAAAAGTCTACAACGTAATCAATAAGAAATATCTCAGCTAAAAGACCATACCGCAGCAGTGAGCCAACCAAATCAACATCCAACCTTTAATATAATATATGCAGTGAAACTTCCAAAGGGATCGAAGAAGTTACATTATTTTAGGATGTCTTCAAAGTAACCATTGCCTTTACATACACAATTTAGAGGAAACAAATCATCCAATAATCTTTTCTTCTTTTATTATTTGCACTAATCTGATTCTTGGTGATATATGGGATTAATGAAAGTGCAATAACATACTCAAACAAGAGAAAAGGAGTATTGTTTGAGAAAATATAATCCAATCTGCTTGTTTAATTGGTACTGACAAAATCAGATAAGTGATGAAAGTAATTGTCCTAGGCCAAAAAGCAGGGCTAATGATAACAACATGATTTAGATGTAAAAGAAAGAAAGAACGAGTTTCCCTTCAGAAATCATACATCATGATATATGATTGTGTGAAGTTAAAAATGTCCTGAAGAGTAGGTTCCATTTATGTTGATTCAAACAATTCACTTACCCTTCAGCAAAGAATAATCTTCTTGACAAGCTTTAGAAGCCAAAAAGACAATCCGGAGATCATTCCAAGCTTCTCAAGGACTTTTAAAAAATTTCCACAGTTTCTTCAGAGATGAAAGCAGGGAGCAATTCAACCTCAATGCCCTGGATATTCAGAGAGTCCAACAATGAATTCATTCAAATACAGAGCTACATAAACTTGCACAGACAGTATTAATACTTTCAAAATATCACTGAGGTCACTTTGCATTTTAGAATACAATGGCAACTCGCAAACTAGAAAAGTAAAAGATGAAATGAACTTGTTTTCTCTGTCTCCCTCTATTTGTACAATCTAACAGTTTTTCAACCACTGATTTCTCTACAAAGGCATTTGAGAGAAGGATTGCAGATACAGGGAAGATGAATAGCGCTACAATTACCAGGAATCTTGTGGAATTGAAGCGAAGGATTCTGATGGTTTCTCTCAAGATCTCCAATTCACTCAGAGAGTTGAAGCGCTGCTCCATGTTTGAGCTCTTAGAGAGTCTGTTGGAAAATAGAAGATGGCTCTCTGTTCCATTATCTCCAATGCTATTTTGTATCCCTGATTCTTCTTCCAATGAAGAACTTGGGAGATGTAAAGCATCGAGTTCAATGGTCTCATCACAGTGAGCCATTGCTAGATAGTTCTTCAATCCGTTTCTGCAGTACACACTGGTGGGTTTTTGTTTTTAGGCATTCAAATATAAACCCAGTTGAGATCTTTGGCATATCTATATTGGGGGTGCTATTATAAATACGTACGGATGGCCTGCCGTGTACAGCTATACATTTGCAATTGTGGGCAAAACAGAAATTTTATTTTTCATAGGAATCCAAATGAATTGGGACTTGAAACGTCTGTACCTTGATTTGGAGATCATCCACAGCAATGTGTCTTTGAATCCCTTGAAGGTCTACCTATTTGAGACTAAGAATGCCCATTATATGAAGTTCAGACAAGTTGGTCATGTTTGATTGAGGATGCTCATGGACTTGTCGGCATTTGATGGAGGTTCTTGCTGCGTGGGAAATGGACAAAACGTGTTAAGGCTATCCAATGACCTTCGGATTTACTAGTTGTGAAAGCAATCTTTCATGGAGGTCTGTTAAAGCTCATGTTCACATTCATTGTGTTGGAGATTGATTATTCTAATCCATACTAGGTCTTCTATAAAAATAAATTCTAATCATAGAGTTGAAAATGGGAGTTCTGATACAAGAATACTGAACTGATAAAGCTTGACACATGGATCCAGCTATCAATGGTGATTTCAAAAAGCATTGAAAATTCAATAAAATTCCAAATAGGTTTGTGGGTCTGAAGCTCCTACCCGCTTTTAACGTTTGGCCTCAGACTTCTGCTGGTCCTCCGCTTCTTCCTCCTCTGTTTCTTGGGTGCTTGGCAATGGTGAGAGTGACCCCATAGACATTTGAAAATGGTAAATGAGAAAAGGGGTTTGAATGATAAGAGCCGACATTCAGTATGACCAATGTATGCCACCATGATAGCACAAATCACATCAAAGGGCTTTGTATTCCTTTTTCCACAAAGGATAAAGTAGCGAAGGGCCCTCCCTTTGAATTGGGCGGTTTTTATATAATGGGTAACTTTGCATCTTCTCACTAGTCTATTATTAGTTTGTTAAACCTTGATGTTTAATTTAAAGAATCTCATAGTAAGAACCAAATGTAGTAGATTGTCCTTGAGGGCCTACATTTTTATTTACATACGCAAGAATCTCATCATCCATGTAGTCAACGTTCAACGATAAAGGAACATAATACAAACTAAGAGGATTAGAGTCTTGATTTACATGAACACCAAGAATTTAATTTATTTCAAAGATAGTGTTCAATTGTGAAAAAAATGTTGGGTTTGGAAATTTAAAACTATACCCTCATGCTTAAACAATAGGAGGTTGTGCCAACTTTTTTCAAATGGTTCCTAACATGCTCATAGCCTTGGGGGATCGACTTGGGTCAAAGTGGTACTTATGGATCAGAGAACCATTTAACCATCAAGTTTGACATTTTATGAGGCGTCTTGATCTTGATAAGATGCTAAAAATCAACAAGGGGTATCCACCATGAAAAGTTTGATTTATCTCCCTATATATCCTTATACCTTCATGTAATCCATTGTTAATGTTGCAATCCATTATCATGCATGTTGACACCCATGTATGAATTCCCATCCCTCTGAGAGGAATTTGTTTGATAGAACCTATTAATGATTTATAACTACTTAGAAGTAATCTCTTCATCCCATTGTGAGAGGAATTTAATTCCCTAATAGAAAACCATTTGTGTGTGATCCCTATAGACCCAAATAGTTAAGGAAATACCATTAAGGTTTATAGTCAATTCTTACAATTTCCCTATGTCTCAATCCCTCTACATATTCTTTATTTTTCATATTTTTCATTTTAAATTACACTACGGGGTTAGTACCAACCATTACCCTTTCGTAGAGACGTCCTTCACAGTCCTTACACATTTCCTAATCAATTGGAAAAACAAGAATGTGACAACATTTCCTTTGTTCAACTTTAGATTTGAACGAAGAGAATAATTCACACACCTGCATATTTTTTACTAACTTTTGCTTTAAATAAAAGGAAGCATTACAACATAGGAATTACATGTATGTTTACTAGTACATTTGAATAATTATTATTTCATGTAAAATAAATTTTCATAAATGGTTAATTCCATATTCAATAAAAAATCACTTAATCATATCTTTGTATGTTTACTCAACCATTTAAGCATATATCAGTGCAACGCTTAAGCGACGCTTATCACCTTCTTCTTCCATGTTAAATAATTGACCAATTAAGTGTATTTATTTAAATGATTGACCAATTTGAAGCTCCGTCGCTTAAGCGACACTTATGAGGCTATATGTCTCTTAAGCGACGCTTATGAGACTAGCCGCCGCTTAAGCGACGCTTATGGCCACATTTACAAAAAAAAAAATTATCCTTGTGATTTTTGGTAAGTTTAAAAAAAGAAATCCACGCGCTGTAGGATTTTTCCGTCGGATTTTGGATCGAAATGTAGTAGTGAGGTTGCTGCATATATCTTGATATAGAATTCATGGCATAACAAATGTCAGTCCTTGAATGTGTCAATTATAGCAAGATTCTGATCAACTAGAGGTAAATTTTGGAATCCATGGGTGGAGTGGATTTTCCCTCTTCAAGACTGATTCCTGAGAGGAAAGGAAATGGTGCAGCCTTGAAATAAGACATTTTAAACTTAATTAACAGGTCAGAAATATACTTTGATTGAGTTACCATTATCCCATCATAGTATTGAGATATTTCAAGCTCGAGAAACCGTCTCAGCAAGCCCAAATTGCTCATTTCAAAAGCATCATGAATAACAATTTTTATAAAGGAAATCGAAGCAAGTGTGTTTCCTGTTATCAAAAGATCATCAACATATAATAATATGATCAAAATATTACCCTCATACTGCTGCAAATATACATTAGGATCATATTTTCATCTCTGGAAGTTTTGTGAGAGCAGGAAGGAAACCATTTTGGCATACCAAGATCCTGAGGCCTGTTTCAACCCATATAAAGATTTATGCAACTTACACACCAAGGAAGGATCTGATGTATAGAATTTGGGTTGGTTCATGTATATCTAATCATGTAGGTTTCCATTAATAAAATCACTCTTGACATCCATGTGATGCACCTCATAGTGCTTGGATGCAGCAATGGCCAAAACTAGCCTTATGGAATCCATCTTTGCCACCGGTGCAAAGGTCTCATGATAGTCAACTCCTTGGACCTGGGAGAACCCTTTTGCAACTAGTCGTGCCTTGTATTTTCAGTTTTTTCCATCTGCAGCAACCTTTTTCCGATATGCCCACTTGCATTGAACCGGTTTCCTCCTAGGTGGAAGGGAAACTAGCTCCCAAGTTGCATTAAGTTCGAAGAGAACCAAACTCTTCGTCCATTGTAGCTTGCTATCTCATATCTTTCCGAGCATGGTAGTAGGAATTTTCATGAGACCCAATCATTAAATAATAGGTCTCAAACAACAATGAATCATGACAAGAGAGAGAAATACCTTCTCTTTGAAAATCATACCGGTTCTTCTTGGATTAGCAGGATTTCCAATGTTTGTCCCGATGGAAGAGAGTGTCTTTTTGGCCCAAGTTGGGAGATGAGTGGACACATCAGAATCTGATTCTAAACCTGATATATTTTTATCACTGATATCAAATATGATATATGCAATATGAGATCCTTCACTCCCACTTTCATCATCCAAATGATCAGTAGAACAGGAGGGAATCTCGACAATTTTTTCTTCAACTAGTTCAACCTCTTAGAGAGGTTCTTCAAAACGGACACTTCTCTCAATGAATATTTTTTTGGTTCTGATATTTAAAAGTTTGAATCCCTTAGATTCTTCTGGATATCCAATGAAAAAACATTCAATAATTTGCGGTTGCAAAGATTTCCTCTTGTCAAGTGGAATTTGAGCCCATGTAGTGGACCCAAAAACCTTGAAATTTGACACATCCAATTTGTGTCCAAAATAGAATTTGAAAGGAGTCTTTCCTTTCACGGAAGAGTAAGGGACTCTATTCTGAATGTGAGAAGAAATATTCATAGCCTCAACCCATAATTTTTCAGCTAAACCTTTGGCTTCCAACATGCAGGTAGTCATCTCTTTGAGGGCCCAGTTTTTCCTTTCCGCTACACCATTTTGCTGGGGTGTTTAGGGAATGGAGTGTTGGATTTGGATCCCATTTCCAGTACATATTTGAAGCAATTAAGACTTGATATAATATCCTCCATTATCATATCTGAGAGACTTTATCTTCCTCCCATAGGCATTCTCAGCAGATGCTTTGAACTTAGTGAATCTTTCAAAAACTTCATATTTTTTCTTTAGGGAAAAAACCCAAGTGTATCTAGAGAAGTCATCAATGAAGGTGAGTACATAACATGAACCACTCATGGATGTTGTAGGCATGGGTTCATTGATATCAGAATGAATCAGACCCAAAATACTTTTTGCATGACTTTCCTTTCCCTGATCAAACTTGTGCTCGGGGTGTTTGCAGACAATGCAACCTTTGCAAATTCCACTGGAATTTTTTTATGGCTGGGAGGCCTTCAACCATGGAATGTTTTTGAACTTTCTACAAGTATTTGAAGTTCAAATGACCAAATATCTCATGCCATATCCTACTGAACTCATTCTCATGAGTCAGAAGAGCGGTGGGCTTTGCATCCGCCACAAACTTGGGAAACTCATAGGCCTTCACATGATGGTTTGCTATTCATGTTGCAACAAGTTTCCTAGATGCAATCTCAGTTATTTCAACATCATTTAGGATGAAAGTAACTCTCTTGGGAAATCTGGTGTGTGTCATTTGATATACAGTCAACAGAGTTGGAGGCCAAGGAGGGTACATACAGAACATAAAAAAAGATGCCATGTTCAAGTTTTACAGTACCTTTTCCTCTCGAAATGATCTGAGAACCATCTCCCATGTGGATGTGAATGATTTTGTTAGTGTCCAAGGATGAGAAATATTATTTGCTTGCCATCATATGATTCTAAGCTCCGGAGTCTATGAGGAGAGCTTTGGGATTCGAAACAGTTTCCATGAGGGCATGTCCTCTTTCTTGCTGGATGTCCTGATCATTATTATCTCTCTTCCAAACACTGTCTGGAATATTGATATTGTTCCTCTCAAGGAGAAGAGTCATTTCATCAAGATTTTTCTTCATGCAGGCATGTTCAAGGTGAAATCCCTTCCCGCAATAGGAACACTTGACTTTTTCTTTTCCTTGGTTTCCTTTGTTCTTGTTATTCTTTGAGCCGGAAGGTTCTTCTTGCTGTTGGTCCTTCTCTTTTGGCTTTGGATCATCAAACTTAGTCTTTTGATTCTTCTGCTTTCCTTTACCCTTCATATCTTTTGGCCCCAAAGCAAACAATGCTTTATCTTTTGAGGATATGATGATCCCCATCTGCACAGGCTTGTCATGCTCATTTATGAGGGACTCAATGAAGGCATTGAGAGGAGAAATTTTCCAATTTGGGGTTGTTAGCTTCCCAGTATGGAATGTGGAAACAAATACTGAGTAATCCGATCCAAGTTTGGAAAGAATGGAGAGAATGAGTTGATCATTCTCTTTCTCCACATCACACTGCTTCAACTGGAGCTCTAGGTGCTTGAATTTGGTGAAGAATTCATTAAGAGTTTCGAAATTGCTTGGGTGAAGAGAAATCAGCTCATTCTCTAGCCGATAAATCCTCATGTCATCTTGCTTATCAAATAGATTAGCAAGTTTATCCCAAATTTCCTTCGGATTCTTCAATCCAGTGACATGGAAATGAAGATATTTGGAAATTGACAAGCACATAAACCCAAAAGCTTCATCCATCTTGTTCCAATATCTTGCTTTGTCCACAGCATGGTTTGGCTCTATTTTGGTGTCCATTGTGACTCTGTAGAGTCCCTTGGCATGCAATTGAATCTCCATGTCTCCCTTCCATTGGTGGTAATTGAAAGGAGTAATAAGATCCATGGTAGAAGCCATTTTTCTGATGTAGCGAATGCAGTAGAAGTCTTCCAAAAGCCTACAAAAACACAAAAAGGGCATCGTAAGGTCGAACAACCTGCACTTTTCATATTTTCATCACACCTATCTTAGCTAATTAAGAAAGCTTGATCAACAATTCCTTTGCTTAGGACTTCTGTGGTAAACCTTTGACTTCTAGTGCAGTGCTGGAATTTTTGATATTTTTGCTCAAAATGCATCATAGATCCATCAAGAAATATATTCAAGAAGCAGATCCTTTTCCCACCGTGGCTCTGATACCATGTGAAAATTGAGTCATAGTAATCTTGGGACCAAGGAACAACTCACATATATTCAGAATCAATTGCACAAGGAATTTGACATGAAACACACTACAACTAAGAGTTACAGCTATAAGAATGTATAATAAAAAGTAGAGATACAATGTGATACACTTGCATGAATAGAAAGACAATTCGAATCCCAAGGAGGTTATTCGAGTTGGAAAATATGAGAGTGGCTTAGCTGTCAGTTAGCCACACTAAACACATCAGTTAACCACATCACAACCATAATTGACTCTAACTGAGCCCTAACTAAAATTAGAGGCAGTAATGACTGAGTCTAACTGAATAGAACTCAACTACATGTCAATCAGCATGTGGGAGCACATATCTAACTCAAGTTAGCTCCGATGAAGTGAACTGAACTGAACTAAGTCACTAGAAGTTGTTGGAGGTGCCTTAAATCACTCCAGTTAACTCAAATCAGCCCAAAATAGACAAAGAGATGAGGAAGGCACTTTTCCAACTCAACTTAACTTATTGTTAGGTGAAACAACATTCAGTTAACCAATTGGTGCACTTATGACAAGCAGGTCATGCTAGATTTTCTAATTGAAGGAGGAAGCCTAGTTAGCCTCCCTTATTGAAGGAGAAGGCTTAGTTGGCCTCCCTGATTGAAGGAGGGCGTTGGTGTGCTGATGTTGATGTCAGGACTGTGCAAGTGTGTTGATGCTGATGTCAGTAATTTGAGTCAATACTTAGGATAAGTGGGTAAATAGGACAAATTAACCAAATAAATATGTGTGGGTTGGATAATGACTCCAACAGGGAATCCCAAATCAATTTCATTACATTATAAGAATGACAAGCACTGAAAGCAATATATAAGGAGAGGAAAGTTTGTTAATACATAAGTAAGATAACATGTCTTTCATGGTGCATTTGACCTAGAGGGGTATATCTCCCTCTTACTATTGAGACTAGTCTCAATGACTATTCCTTTGGGGTATGCACTTATTACTTCGAAATGTTTTTCTTTTCATTTCGAATTTCCAATAAGTTTGTGTAGATTCAAAATTGACCATAAACTATATATTATAATAGACAAAAAAAATAAAAATAAAATTACCGTTTAATATGAAAATAATCAGAGAGATAATTTGTTAAAACAAAAACATTTTTTTACCATAATTGACATGATTTACATTGTTCAAAAAGACGTCCCTCTTCAATTATTGCAGTGTTCTTTAATGAAATCCAAGTTAAATTTTATTATAAAAAGATTAGATAACAATACAAGATTAAGTTGTAGATTAATATTAAAGTTTTAATTCTTATTGAAATTATGCCTTTTAGGTTATACTAGAGTAAATGAGATATTCTAATTTAGGTTACCTTTTTACATTAAATATTTCCTAGGTTATGGTCAATAAATCACTATTTCTTAAAAAAAATTCTTAAATTATTCTTTTATATA
Source organism: Pseudotsuga menziesii (assembly GCA_001517045.1). Classification (NCBI taxonomy): domain Eukaryota; kingdom Viridiplantae; phylum Streptophyta; class Pinopsida; order Pinales; family Pinaceae; genus Pseudotsuga; species Pseudotsuga menziesii. The sequence goes on from LPNX010127447.1 coordinate 11,764, forward strand.
AAAATTTGTATTATTTCTATTTTAGAATTAGATATTACATTGAGTTCTATAGTTTATAAAAAATAGGTTAAGCCATTCACAATTTATTCATTAAGAAAAAGATTTAATATTAATAATTTAATTTAGATTTTTATTATATTCTAAGTTTAGAATCATTGTAGCAATTTAGGGTGTCTGTTTTAATCACACTTTAGACTTCCTTATCATCTAGTTTAATATTTTTAGGGTTTGGCTTTGGTCTTAGTTATATAGTCAACATTATCAATTTCCTAGTTTTCTCTTGAAATGTGTTGTTAAGGATATATTAGTAAATATTTATCTGTTACTCAACTTGACTCATTGTCTTGATGATGAACCTTGATAAAGGTTTGTAATGTGGACATATCAAATGGAATCTACAATTACCTTGGATACCACTCATCAAACCTATCAACTCATAATTTAAGCGAAGAGATTGTAAATATTTATTTTGTCAAAATGACATTTTTGAATCATGTAAGGTTCACAAAGAGATTATAGAATATAATATTCCTTTTCTTTTATCTAACCTTTTCACATAAATATAAGATGGAATCTTGAAAAGATAACTATGGAATCCCTCTCAAACTTCTTCTAGTGTGAGATCCATATACTAGTAAGATCCACATTGAAGTTTGAAGGATACTTTTTCAATGTGTTTGAATAATAATTATATGCTCCGAGTTTTGAAAAGAGAAATGTGAACCCCTATAAATCCATGTCATTTGACATCTAGATGTTAGTAGACTCAAGACTAAAGTTTGCAGGATAAATTTTCAAGTGTTCTAATACTTAGGTTTATTATGCTGAAGGCGATGCTTAGGGTTTAGGTGGAGTTTGAAGTTGAATGGCTAGTTACTCATGAACTAGGTCCATATCGACAAACATATCAATTAACTTTGTGATGGAATTTGTAACTTTTTTTGGTTGTTAATGGAAATGTAGATTGGAGAAAGCTTATGTTTTTAGTTGGAAAGATAATAATATAATGTAATTAATAGCATGTGGAAAAGTTCATTTCAAAACAGGTAAGGTAAAATGTCATGGAAAAGTTATTCTTCTAATTTGTTTACTTTTATGGTTTTTCTTTAAAACATTGGTTATGGTAATGATCAAGTGGTCACAACAAGGATCAACAATTTTAAATCTCCCAGGGATGTACAATGTTAGAAGTACACTAGTTTTAGGTGGACACATTGGCACTGGAAAAAATCATCTCTTTAGTTTTTGTTATTAACGTTAGGAATGTGATGCCTGATATCTTTTGGCCTTGTAACATAGTACTTCTAGTAGTGGAGCTCTTCTCAAAACAATTCTAGACACAAATCAGCTTTAGTACCCCATAAGGCTACTTTCATCCCCAATTTCATATTATGCATTCAGATAAGGTCGCGAGTAGTTCTCAACTACTTTAATTTCTTTCCTATGATAGGAAACAAACATTTCCCTTCACAAAATAAATAGGCCAAAGAACAATGCAATACAAAAAACCAACACTCCTAAAGGTTATCACCATGTTCACATTAACAAAACAAGTGCACCAATCTCTTTCTAAATGGGCTTTTTCCCAATCTCATCTTCCATCATGGCTACATGTTCTTCATTCTCAACCTTTATTTTAGTCTCTCCTCCTCTATACTAACTCTTGAGTAATCCCTCATAAAAAATATTAAATGTGATAAATCATTGTATACATGGTTTACCTCACTAATTCCATATAAATGTTGAATCACTTGAAATTTCTTCTTATTGTCATTTTTTTTCTATACATTGTTTTTAATAAAAAATGAAATTTGTTATACACTTGTATTTTCAAATAAAAAGAATAATTTATTTTTACATATCAACATTAAAGAGTTCAATTTTTCGTAGCCCTTCACTTTGAAAGGAAACCGTTCCCTTCAAATTTGATCTCTGCTCCCCACCTCCCTACCTAACCCGTCATCAAAGTATTACAACCAACCAAATATGAGTAATAATAGTTATAAGTACTCAAAATTAATAATTAATATATATAAGTTCAAAATTGAATTATAGGTACTAGCTCCAACTCGTGGGCTATCCATCAAGGTACTACGCCCTGCCAAGGTAACCATTCATAAATTTAGAAGGAAATGTTTTGTCATGGATTTGCTTTTCCAACCATTTAAATAATATTTTAAAACACGTTTGGCATGGATTCGCTTCACCAACCATTCCACTAATTTAAACAATATTTTAAAGAAATGTTCGGCCTCGATCAGCCATTCTAGCAATTTAATTAATATTTTAAAGAAACATTTGTCACGAAGCTTCCATTCCAGTAATTTAAGCAATATTTTAAAGAAACGTTTAGCATGGATTTTTTTTCAACAGATTCTAGATCTTTAATTTTTAATTTTCTTTACATGGGTCATTTGTGATTCAGTCTAGCAAGTTTAAAGAACTAACTTGATAGAGATATGGAGTGAGGCTCTTATATAATTGATGTATAGACACTCGAGGAAATCTCAAGACTTGCTATTCACAAGAGTTCCCTTCCCTTTAACAATCTGCAATCCATGTATAAATATCCCATAAGAAATTTATTCATAAGAAAGGATAGAGTGTGTATGCACCAGTTCCCAAAATAAATTCAAACAAATGCAAATCAATTAATCCAGAGATACAAATATAGGTTGTATGTAGCTTTCACCAATATTTCAATCATTTGGGTAGCGCGTAGAGCTCGAAGTTAGTCCAACCAACTATTCGTAACCTTTTAAGTAGTTAGCTCACCTTTTAGTTAATTGACCTAGTTAACTAAATTTAGTTACTCTTAACTAATTAGTTAATTTTATTTTTAATTTAGTTAACTCTAATTATTTATTTTTTATCATCAGTTTAGCCAATTAATTAGCTTCACTTAACTAACTTAGCTAATCTAACTAATTAACTTCATTAATATTTTCTTGGTCTCTTTTATCCAGACTAGGATATCAATGACATCTTTGACTATTTTCTTTATTTCTTATTAGCATTTAGTAATAATTAGCCTCATGCTAATTGTTAAGTCTTAAGTGTTTTTTAGTGCCCTGTGACGACTACAAGTTTCTTCGGCGTCCCCACCTAGGACTAACATTTTAAGTCATAATTTATGCATCACTTATAAACTTAAGTATCATCAGAGTTAATTTTCATTGTTAAGTGTCTGTGACACTAGGATGACACATGTCATCATCTCATGGATACTTGGCGATTCAATTTCTCTCCCCCTAATGGATTACATGCCACTCTCGTTTTAGTCGTGTCAAGTCTTTAGTCGCCTAAGTCTACAATTCACAATGTCGTCTTAGCTTATTTTTATTGTTAAGTTCTTGCGGCACAAGATGACACCCGCCATACACTGATGGACACTTAACCAATCAACGTATTCCCCTAGTGTATTCCATGCCCCTATTGTTTTAGTCGATTCAAGTGTTCAGTCTCCTAAGTATACAATTCATAATACAACTTCGGAATTCAAATTCATACTTACCGATTTTTACCTGTGGAGCCTCTTCTTTAGATATTTTCCATGGGAGAGTAGAAAATTTAACTTTGGATTACAATATAGGGACACAAAGGAGGGATATTACATCCTCCCCTCCTTCGAAATAACATTGTCCTGGGTGTTAGTGCCTTTCAAAACTATGTTTTAATTTTTTCTTTTGTCTTTGCAAATATATATTTTCACCTTTTCCTACTTTCCTTTGCATCTCTCCTTGATGTATTCAAGATTCTTTCTTTTCAAACATGTATTTACATAAGTAATGTGGGTGGGTGCACAAAGTTGAGGGACCTTTTAGATGCAATGTTAGAGTGAAGTCAATCACTCTTTATCCATAAAATAGAAATCATCCCAAGAAATCCCGACCCTGCCAAGCCTAGTCCCAAGGATGCCAATAGGCATGCCAATTAGGATAGTAGAACAAAATGTGCTTCTTTTTTATTGAATCAAATCACGCTCCTGTTTTGCTTTGCATAAATGCACTCACATTTGTAAAATCCCGTTTTTTATTTTAAAACGGGTCGAGCTCGTCATTTTCGCCACATCACAGCGTAGTTGGAGCTTGGATTGAGCAGAATGTGAGTGGGAGAACGCGTTTTGGGTGTGCCAAAGCCATCCACCTCCACCTTTGGATCAGCCTCCTCTTTGTGAGGTATTTTCCTCAATTCTTCTCATATTTTCCTCATTTCTTCTCATATTTTCGTCATTTCTTCTCATGATTTTTTTCCTAAATTCATTAATTTATTTTCCCTAATTTGAAATTAAACCAAAATAAATTAATTTATGGCCAATGGAAACCAATGGAAACAAAAACCCCAATTTAATCATAAAAATCAAATAATTTTGATTATTTACCAAAATTCATACCCAAAATTCACATGCCCAATGGAAACCAAAACACCAATTAACTCATTAAAACAAATCAATTTCACTATTTTGATATGCATATTCACAAGAATCCTTGTGAATCCATACCAAAATTCACAAATATGCAAAGTTTGTCAAGCACATTGCAAGTTTGCATAAGTAATTTACTTGCCCAATGTAAACCAAAACCCCAATTAACTCTTAAAAAACAAATGAACTTCACTATTTGCATATGTATAATCACAAGCATCATAGTGAATCCAAACCAAAATTAACAAATATGCAAAGTTTGTCAATTATATGGCAAGCTTGCATACAACTAAAAAATAAATCAAGTAGAATTCATATCTTCCCTAAAATACATAAACAAACATGGTAAATCCCTTTCCTCTGTCCGAAATATCGAAGTTGGTCATCCAAGAACATCAATAAGCACCTTATAGTTTTCATGAAACTTCCTAATGCAAGTGTTAAAATAAGGTATAGAAGCTTCCCATGCTTAACAAATATTTCCTCTTGATTGAAGGGTACTTTTTGGTTAAGGTCAAGACAACAAAGTTCAATAATAGGCTCTATGAACATGAAGATACATAGGTAGGTTGATGTGTTTGATAACATGCCAATCACATACTATCATGCATGATAGAATCCAATGGAAAACTTGCAACCATAAAATCCACTATACACAATTGTGCATTTAAAGTCTCTCATGGGTATATAGAAAGAGGGCATAGAACTAAAATAACATCAAGTGGAATCCATACATGGCCCAAATTACATATAAACAAAGATCTGCTAAATAGATTTTGGAGTCCAAAAAACATCATGCTACAACAAATAATTACATATCTAACAAAATCATTGCCTATACTGGGTTTTATTCATAAATAGCACATTATGCTTCCTATTCTAGGGTCTATTCGTTGCCTCTACCCACAATCTGGGAGTTGTTCTTGCAAGGGCGTTAGTCAGCACCTCACAATTTTGATGAAACTTCATAATCCAAGCCTTAAAATAAGCTAGAGGATCTTCGCAATCAACATATGCACATAATACATTTTATGTACACATGCATATGAAAATTGGAATTAATACTTGAATTTAGGATATAAATTTAAAATTTTAAATGCTAAATGTTTATTCTTTACTGTAAAATTCAAGATAAATTTTTAAATTTACATAATAGGTTTAGTTTATATTGTTATTTGTTGTACATTAGTTATACAGTTTTCATTTCTTAGAGATAACATTATATCATGTGTTCATATTTCTAATGATATTTTATTTTTATTTATGATTGCAGTGGCTACTATCGATACCAATGTTGAAATATTGAGGGTTATTGGCCATCTCAGAGAGATTGGTTCTGCTTGGAGGGGTGGAGATAAGCTTTGCCGCTCCTTGTCAGATTCAATGTTGACTATTTTTTATACGATCACAATGTCAAATGATTCTTTGTATAGCATCGCATTGTACAAGGATAGGAAAAGACAACAATACACTAATGGGTTGAGCTACAACGAGGTAAAGAAGCTTGTTACAGAGAGACATTCCTATGGCCTGGGGTACCACAACAGACAGCTTGACTCCAGAAATCAATCCTTTCCTATATGCAAGAAAAACCAAATATCTAATACTAAAGGATCTCGATTCGTACCTTATTCCGCACAGTTGATGTAGATCCCCGTTGAGCTTTCCAACTCCAGCTTGTATTGATAAATTGCTATCTGAACACTCAACAAACAAGACAAGCATGCTATATATAATCGTGCTAGACCTACTCAAGCATATATAATCAATAACATATAAGAATTTAAAAGCATCCATGGATAAAATACTCATTTAAATACACATTATTGGATAGGAAAAGATATTTCTATTAATATAAAACAGAGATTACAATAGTGACAACCTCTGTTGGCACGTCTGTGAATTAGAGAAACTGAGTCCCCCACTTCAGCCTCCACCACTTAAATCCCCCATCTCTCGATAGCAAGTTCACAAGCAAAAGGAAAGCTTGGAAAGAACACAAAAGTGCTCGAAGGGACAAATGGATGCAGACTCAAGTACAAGCTCCGACAACAATGGACTATAGTTTTCTTGCTCTTCATTTCCTCATGCCTTCAATGTATCCAAAGGGTTCCTTATATAGCTCTTCAATGGGGTAATGGAAGGTCGAATCCGAGTGATCGCAAGGCATATGGAAGGCCAAGGGACAAGTGAGTCGGATCCACATCAAGGAAAACTCCAAAATAATTTGGCCTTTTGCACACATCCCAATGTACGTGGTTTTAGGGGTCAAACCCGTGTATATACACAACAAAGGGATTAAAAATCACATATGGCAATTATTGCATGTTTTTAGGGATGATCTTGGAAACATCAAAGGTACAAAAATGGTCCATGGGGTCTAAGGAGTCTATAGAGGGACAGGGAAGGCCATGAAAGTGTGATTAACCATGTGTGGTAAAATCAACGATAACAAATGCCCCCTAATGTGTGAGGTCAGAGGAGTCATACGATGGCCGAAATACATTATAAGTCCATCCCAAAAGTGAAGTGATGAAGAACCCAGTGGAAGAACTAACCATCCAATCAACACAATATAATGATCAAACTTTGCACATCACTGCAAGTAGATATAGCAGTCCCGGATATATAAGAGTACAATGGCCATAAATAGGCATGATAAAAAATATGACATGTGTGGTCATTTCCATGTACAATATAAATAGCTCAGAATCTCCATGATGAAGATATACAAAGGATCATGATCTCCATGAAGGCTGAAGATATATCTAGCATATACTGGAATCAAGTCATGAGAGTTGAAATCTCATGAACACTGGCACGATCAAGGAGGTAGCATATATGATATGCCACTAGTCTGGAAGGTATTCTACACAAACTGTTACAAGTACATGTCCTACTATGTGAATAGAGGTGTCGAGGCCGAACATAGTAGTCCATCATCTGATTACTGGTCATTAATGTATACCATTAATAGATGCAAGATCACCCACCAATAATGAAAATGGTAATCAAGGTACTAGAGTGCAAACTAATAAGTGTGAATAAATGTGTTGAGGTCGAACACTTGAGAGAATCCATCGATCAAGGGACATTGATGTATTCCCAAAAAACTGTTGATGGCGAGAGAACCTGCCACTGATGACTACAAGTCTCAAGGAACTCAAACATGACTCTAGATTCCTATCCCAGAATAAATGATCTGAAGTCGATGGGATGAAATCTGCTGGAAGGAGGGCATTAAGGCATCCCCCATCATCCAACATGAGGTACTTAGCAAAGCTGTATAATATGGAAGGACTCGATCATAATGTGCACGAACCAGTAAATATACTGGGAATAGTCGACATGCAAAGTCAAGATAACTAAGGAATGGCCAACTCAGGTTTCAACTTCCTTCGAACAAGAGCATAAAGGTGAATGGTGACTAAATGTAGGAAGCATAGACTCGATATCCAAATCTGGGACATCTCTGCGACACAGGAGGCATCAATAGAGGCTCCATAGGGACTGGAAGCTTAACCAGCCAGTGGAGATAAAATCAGAGAAATGAGTACAGCTCCTAAATTCAAACTATTAACCCAACCAATGGATGTGATATACAGTGCTCTGTTTGAAGGTGACATGAATTGACTGCTGCCAAAGATAACATCTTTTCTTGTCCGGCTTTTTGGTTTTTTGATTTTTTTGGGGACTTTTTCAAATATTTGGAAAGCTTGAAAAATAATAAACTCGCTTTATAGTTACAGACTAGGAGGAGACAAGTGTAAAATGGGAAAACAAACTAGTTCTAAGCAACTAAACATACCTATGCTCAATGCAAGGACACATGTGTAGGATAGTGACACTCGGGGGAAAGTCCCCTCCTGGTAAAAATCAGGAATCAAGTTGCAAAGGATATATAAAATGGCTCTGCATGGATAGACATGAGACAAGCTCGGGCTATATGGCTGATACTCAAAGTCAGGGAAGCCGACACAAGGCTCAATGAGGTAGGAAAATCTCATGATAAATGCAATTACAACTTGACATAAGGGAGTCCTGGGGAAATAAGCCAGCAAAATATCAAGAGGAATATGAGGATCTTGTGAAATGTCATGGCAATACTATACAATAGACTCCCACACCCTAAAGGACAAAGTGTTGGCATGGGCGCCAAATGCAAATAAGGTGCTATCTAGGGCACCCATGTAAGTTCAAACTCTACCATTCACATCAAGTCACTTCTAAAATAGCAAGAAGGTTCTGTGACATGATAGAATGGGTTCGTACTTAAGGTTATAATGAAATGGTCATAAGGTCATGCAAAATGAAAACGGAGATGAAACCTAACCTATATGCCAGTTTAAACATCATAGCTGAAATCGACACGAAGAGGACAAAACAACGGTTGAAACGAAGCTCAAAACGGTCTCCTACATCATTATATTAGTCAAAAACGGTCCAAAAGGGTCAGAAATGGTCCAAAACTATAGAAAAGGGGGTAAAAATTTTCAAAAATTTGAAAAATTTCTATAAATAGTAAAAGATTCAAAACATTATATAACATTTGAAATTTTTACCCAATTGAGTTCAGAACTTCTAACACGAATTCCAGGAGTTTCAGCCGGCGGAATCCGACACCGTTTTTTGTAGGTAACTTCCCATGCCCCGCTCTTTCATTTGTATGTAAATTTTTCAAATTTCCATGGTCAAAAATGATTTCTAGGCCACTCTAAAATATGCGCCTCGGCCATGGGGGCTTCACTTGTTGACCAATATCCTATCATGTTAGTTCATATTGTGGATTTTTAAATTATTAAAAATTGAACCAATATATTGCAGGTATTGAGGGAATGAGGGGTTTAAGGTGCGGGTGGGTAGGGTGGTTTATAAGGATTGAGGTATAAAAAGGGGTGGGGAGGAGGTTTTAAGTATTGGGAGGGGGTTTCAAGAAAAAGAGTTTCGGTCAATATCTCTGGAAATTAAGGGTATTCTTTAATATCCCATGATTGCACGTGCTATGTGAGATGTTCACTAAGCGAAATCCCGTAGCCTTCGCCCACATGGATATCAAGGATTTTTCCACATATAGGATTGTCTATATGCGGAAAAATGCCTCAAAGTCGCATACATATGCGACTGTTTAGCAAACAATCATGTATGCAGCCGCGTTTAAGTTTTCTAAGACAACTAATGACCAAAAATCAAATTGAAAGTGTAGGATGGTACTAGAATGGAGGGAATGAGAGCATGGGGATGTAGAAGTAGAAGTACGGGGTGATCTAATGGCTCAATAAGCTCTTCAGGCATGCGGGCTCTACAAGTTTTGGTGTCTTGGTGGCTTAAGGGCCAAACCAAGACTACTGCAGATGCTAGTAGACTACTGGGATCCTGACTCAGAGTATTTCCAGATCAATGGGATGTCCCTCACTATAGAGGTGGAGGACATATACTTCATTATACGATTGTCCCGACGAGGGGAAGTGGTGAACCTATGTTCTCGCGGGCCCGGAGGTGGCCTCACCACACATGATTATATAGCTATATATTGTTATCCGGACATGGAGAAGGTGGGGAGTCAGATCCCAGCTAACTCCATACAGGTACTAGGCCTAAAGGCCATTCTACTGACACTCGGGAGGATAGCAGGGATAGCCTCACTCCAATAGGCCTTGCAGCTTCTGATTTTCTATGCAGTGGAGTGCATGAGACCCACAGTCTACGATTGGAGTACTGCGCTGTTGGGAAACATGAAGCAATATCTCAGCGACTGCAAAATGGGCAGGGTACGAAACTTCGGTTTCAGTAGTATACTGAGCACGTTCTTCTTTGAGCATGTTCCGGGACTCAGTCCTAGAGTTGACGTTCCTCTTCACGGGGTTTGAGATCTGGCCCAATAATGTTGGGCAGATGCGATGCACAAACTGGGAGGAGGTAGGGTGTCCAACCCCTACCCAGCTAACTTCTTTCCATGGTGGTGGTGGCAGATAGTTGCCATCGATGATTACCCCTGTGCAAGGATAGACTTTCAGGGAGATCCCAACATGCCTCTACCACTAGGATCAACATACGGTGACATTGGTAACGAATCTCAACCGTCTTTTTAAGTTTTTGAATTATTTGATTTTTTTAATGTTTTTTGATGTATAGAATCAAAAGACATGTTTTTGTGTGACAATACATAGTGACATGCTATCATATGTTTGCAGATGTAGGACCACGATGGCTTGACGATTTCCCTTGTCATAGATGGAGGGGATGAGGAGATGATATCATGGGTGTGTATGCGGAGCAGACACTCCAAAGCATCCACACAAACTTTGTGCAGCTAACCCATAGGATACCCATGGCGCAGGTCGAGGACCTGCCTAAGGCCATGCAGCATCGGGTGGTGGGTGTACCACGAGCATGGGTACGGTTGTTTCGATGGCTAGCTAGAGTTGTGGTGACTTTCCACAATCAGAATCCCCCTCCTCCTCTCCAGGCTTAGATACCTAGGAGTGACACATTTTTGTACTACCGTGTATTATATTCTAGTGGCTCGGAAGCCCCATTTTTGTATTATGACACTTATGTATTATCACATTTTGGATGTTTAATAAAAAACTTCTATGATGATCGATTTTATTTATTTACATGTGTAAAAGTGTATGTTTGTGATGAGCTTATTGTCTGTGAAACAAATGCCAATCTAACACATTGTTAGCATATGAGTTAGCAACTTGATTATAAATTCTTGGAACATGTATGTATGTTATGTTGTCAAATTTCCGTTCTAATAATCTCACACGTAAGAATCTTCGTAATAATGTTGGATCCCTAACATGATACAAGCCATTAAGTTGTGACACTACTAACTCTGAATCAAGACGTACCTCAAGGGAGATAACACCATGTGAAATGGCATCTCGTAGATGCTCGATAACGACACTATATTCAACAACATTGTTTGAATAGGGCTGTAAACATACGCCTCCTAAAGAAAATACCTGACCCGTAGGAGTATAAATCATCCAAGCAGCAGGGGCTGAGTGTTGAGTGTGGCGGCTAGCACCATCAACGAATCCTATGTAAATGGAAGACTCCATTGAAATCTCCCATAATAAATGAAAGCTAATCAACAAACCCGATCACCATAAGACCTAACTATGCAAAATATTGTACAATAATATACAATAGTCAAACCTGGCTGAAAATCATGCATAGTACTTTTTAAGATAGAGCCCATTTATAGGTTCTTCCAAGGCAGTCCCTTCATAGTCTACCAGCTCATATGCTCCCTTCTCTAACACATGTTTGACCATGTAAGGACCACGCCACATGGGGTTAAACTTTCCTACCCCCAAGGGTTCTTTAGCTTGATCCCACAAAACGACCAAATCTCCTTCACTAAATCTCCTCGGATGGACAGATTTATCATACTGGACCTTAACACGACGCATACTCACTTTTAGAGCCACTAAAGCATCTCGGCATTGCTCATCAAGTTGCTCTAAATGGACCAAATGTTCCTCCAATGGGGAAGTATCTGGTAAGATATCTATGGCTAGCTTCAATGAAGGAATGTCGCATTCAACAGGAAAGACAGACTCCACTCCATGCACAAGCTAATATGGAGAAAAACCGGTGGCAGTCTTAACCGTGGTTCTATAAGCCCACAAAGCAGGATATAACATGATATTCCAATTGTTCTTGCTTTGTACGATGGTTCGTTGGAGAATGGAATTAAGTGATTTTTTCACTCCTTCAACCTATCCATTCGCTTAAGGGTAATAAGAAGAGGAATGCTCCTGCTTATACCCTAACTTTGAGGCCAACTCTTCCATCATCCGATTTTGAAAGTGCCTACCATGTTTAGTGACAAGCTCCTTTGAAATACCAAACCAAGTAATGATCTGGTTGAATACGAAATGTGTGGTTGTATCACCGTCGGATTTAACCATGGGCATAGCCTCATCCCATTTCGTGAAATATTCAACAGCTGTTATAATATGATGATGCCCCCCAGCTGAAGCTGGGTTGCAATCCATGAAATCAAGCCCCCACTTAGTGAAGGGACCAGCGGTGATAATCAGATCTAACAGGGTAGGATGTGAGTGCATATTATGTGCAAACACCTAGCAAGGGTGGTACTTCTTGACCGCATTAACACAATCTTTAAAGATCGACGGCCAGAAATAACATGCTCTCAAGATTTTTTGGGCTGTAGAAAGCCCATATAAATGACTACTACATGCCCCTCCGTGGAAATCATTCAACATAAGCTCATCCTCCTCATGAGTTAAACAATGACGTAAAATAGAATCTACCCCACGGCGGTACAATGTGTTATCCACTATAAGGTAGTTCTTGGATACATGACATAACCGTCATCGTTCATGCTGTGAGAGGTGAGTAGGGACCTTCAATGTTTGTAAATATATAATGATATCCCCATACCATGGATCCAAAGTTGAGATCAGGAAAATGTGCTCATCAACAAACGTATCTTCACAAACTTCTTCCTCCTCCTCACTTGGGAAATTAGATATAAGCTCTGCAAAAATCAACGATTTTTTTGATTTTGCCAAAATAAACTCGAGATCGAATTCTTGCAAGATGAAAATCCACTTATTATACTTTCCCTCGATCATCCTTCTAGTGAGGATGAACTGAAATGGATTGACATGGGCTACCACCAAGGTCTGGCGAAGGAGAATATAGTGTCTCAATCTTTGAACCACATGAACGGTAGCTAAGGCAAGTTTCTCCACGTGGGAATAATGGATCTCCGCATCTATAAGGTTTCAGCTCAAATAATATATGACATGATCCTAGAGCTCCTCATCTTCCTAAACAAAAACCATACCAATTGTCTCCATGGACGTGACCACATAAAGTAAAAATTCATGACTATAGTCGGGTGGACTAATCATCGGGGCCAATGCTAAGGCTCGCTTAAGTGCATCAAAGGAATCCTAGGCTCGATCATCCTAGCAAAAGGTAGTGTCCTTATTCAAAAGATGCATAAAGCCTCTAGTCAAATTGGAAAATTTAACGGCGAATCTCTGCAAGAAATTTTCCATGCCTTGCAAACATTGAAGATGTCTAATGTTTCTTGGGGGAGACAATTGAAGTATTGCCTCAACCTTTAAAGGGTCAACTCTTATACCCTCCTTGGAGACAATGAACCCTAACAAGCGACCAAAATTCATGCAAAATATGTACTTATGAGGATTTAACCTGACTTGGTAGTGGTGGCATCTTTCCAACACTAATCTCAAATGGTAGGAATGATGCACTCTCAGATGAGAATGAGCAGCAAAGTCATCCAAAAATACTTCAATGATCAATTTTGAGATCATGGAAGATCAAGGTCATAGTCCGCTGAAATGTGGCTCGAACATTTTTAAGACCGAAAGGCATCTTCCGATATGCAAAGGTACCCCAAGGACAAATAAATACAGTCTTGTGTTGGTCATTGGGTTTGATTTGTATCTGATTGTATCTAAAAAAGCCATCCATAAAGGAAAATACCTCTCTTCCCACACACTCATCCAAAATTTGATCAATAAATGGTGTGGGAAAATTATCCTTGGGACAGGCACGATTCAAGTCACAGAAATCAGTGGATATGTGGATCGTTCCCTGCTTCTTATCAACCAAAACAGGTTTTGGAACCCACTCCATCAAGGGAACAGGATAGATAAAACTGGCATTTAACAGCTTTTCTATCTCAGCCTTAATCGCGGGTGCTTTTCTATGATTCACTGCACACAAGCGTTGTTGAATAGGATTAGCATTAGGATAAGTTTTAATTTCATGTTCAACAATGCGAGGGTCAATACCTGGAATTTCCTCGTATGACCAAGCAAATATTTCATGAAACTCTTTGAAAATCTTGGTATACTCTTGAATCTTAGCATGGGAACATTTTGCCCCAATATAGACATTCTCAACCTTGCCAAGATCACAAGAGATATTGATAGGGATGGTAGGAGATATATTCTCCATGATTCCATTAGCCATCGGACTAGGAGAGGTCAATGGAAACCACGGGACCACCAATTATCTCACTAAGAATCTCCCTAAAGTATTCACACTCCAAACAGTCAAGCCCAAGAAGAAAATAATATCTATGATACAACTCTTCCCAATGTGGCTCAACCCCAGACATGGCCTCAATAATAGCTTCATCTGATGGAAAAACACTATCAAGGAAATCATGTGTGTGAGAAGAGTGAATTGCCCATCCAGGAATCACATACGGGTCCTCCTCCTCTGTTCATGAAGAGGAATGACTATGCTATGCAACACATTCAAGATTCGCTTGATATGCTATCATTGCTGCAGGCAATGGCACATCCATTCCGATAGGCTTACACAAAGGCCTCGGTGTAGGAAGAATCCAAGGATCTTCCATATGGATAGTGTGAAAAGACACCGATCTCACTGAAGACAAATCCCCACCGGTACTAGACCTGATCATAAGAATGGGTGTAGGACAACTAAAGGCTCCCATAATGGATGGATACATGCCAACACCCACACTTCTAGTTGTCGGCTGAGAATGATTGATAATCGAGATAGAAGATCCTGATGATGCAGTAACACTCAGATTCCTAAATGACGTTTGATCAATCATAACAATCTTCCCATTAAATGGAAAGCATACAACTTGAAATAGAGAATAAGCTACAGCTTGCATACTATACATCCAATTCCTACCTAGTAAGAGATTGTAGTCAAGGGGCACATCAACCACCTCGACCTCGATCGCAATGGTCTTCCCTCCCAAACGGACTTTAAGAGAAGGAAGAATCCTGTGTGACCGAAATGATCTACTATCAAAAGCAGTCAACATGGTAGCGGATTTAGACAACTCGGGGGAACCTAACCCCTTCCAACATGACAAAGACATCATGGAAGCAACAACGCCTTCGTCAATCACAGTGCATTTGACGGTCATGTTAAGACATATTACATGAATCAAGAGAGACACATAGTAAGGCAATCGAGGCTGTAGTCACGTGGTTTCAAATTTGATGACAGAGGAAGAGTGATCATCGTTAAAACCAAGAGCAGAAAGCAAAGCCTTCCTTTGCGACGGACAAATCTAAATAACTTCAAGCGCAGACATCGCACAAGGAGTGTGGCCCAAATCCTCAACAACACAATAATTCTAGGCGGCTCGGGCATTAAGATTGTGTCTCGAATAATGTAAGACTCCCTTAGGAATGCAAGGTACACTCTCAGGTTTATCCGTAGGATTTTCAATACGTAGAGGGATCTCGGTAGGAGGAGGTTCTTTCCCAAGGTCAAGTTGCAATGAACCATAGTCCTTCACATGAGTCACAAAATTAGCAGCACGCACCATGTTGATGCAACCATGACCACTAAAATATTTCGACAGATCTTGATCTCCACCAGACTTATCATGGGTCCTCAAGTTCATGTTTTGATTATGGGGTAAAGGGTTGGTCAGCACAGCTGGGCACTGTGCTATGAACTTCAAGGCTTCTTCAATATGAGGGCACAAGTGAGTGAGGTGGTCTTCCTTACACAACTTGAAAGGAAACTTAACCTTACGTTGAGACTGCTTGTCCCCCCTAGCATTGCAGGTGTTCTTGTCATTAGAATTGGAATTTTCATTCCTACTCCCACCCTTACAATTTTTTTTACCCTTCTTCTTATTCCTTCTGGGTTGCTGGTTACCCTTCTGGTCCGACAATTGTACCGAAAGCACACTCGCCGTTTGGGTGGGTTGAGATGAACTTGTGGATTCTCTCGAGGTAGATTGGTTGATAGACAATTGACTCATCTGTTTCACAACCGAATCCGCAGGTTTGGTACTCGTACAACCAACAATGCCATCGGCATGTGGTCCAGGTTTGACCTTAGGGTCGAAACTAGAACACAGAGCATTAGGAATGATCTCACATAACAAACCAGATTGAGCATAAATCAAATCCAATTCATGTGCCCTAAAAATGGCTTGTTCCTCGTTCTGAACTTCGGACGTAGAAACATCCTTCACTATGTAAGGTAGTAATGATTTAAGGAACCATTCGAGGAGAAACTCTAGTGGTATGAAGGATTTAATCAATCTCTTCCATCTATGCCACTCTTGGATATGGTCCAAGATATGCGTGGCTTTGTCTTGCCAAAATGTCGAAAAGAGTTTTGTACCATTGTCGTAATGCACTGGTAGCTGGAAGTGGTTGGGAAAATTCATAGCTAGGTCATCGAACAAAATGAATGCCCCCCTAGGTAACTCTATGTACCATTTCGTTGCAGGCCAGGTAAGGGTGCGTTGAAATAGCCTTAAATGGATCGAATCTTCATGTAAGGAAATAGAAGAGAACAAAAGGCAAAATGTAGTAACATGTTCACTAGGATCTTCTCCGGGTTTTCCTTTGAATTTGGGAATGTCCAAGGGAAGCTTATTAGGGATAGCCGGCCAAGTTGGGTTATGAGAGACTGGATCATTTGTTAGTCTCGACAAGTAAGGTAAATTTAACGTTGCGAGGAAAGGGATCCTAGGTTGAGTAGGTCGATGCCACGCTCCCTGATAGTTTTGATTCACATAAGACTGATTACCGTAACCACCATGACCATGGCCATAGTATCCTCCTCCCATTTGACCCATGTAGGGTGACATGGAAGCACCATAATATGGTGTACCTTGATTATGTGGAGCTACGAAATCATAATTCGGAGAGTAAGCGGGTTGTTGATATCCGTATCCATAAGGTGAATAACTATGCACATACTATGGTCCATAATGTTGTCCATGAGAGGTCCCATAATATGTCCCATGAGAAACTCCATAAGTAGGAATATGACCACCCGAAACAATGGGAGGTACTTGGATTTGAGACACGACTAGGTGAGTAGCAGTAGTATGAACATGACTATTAGCAACATTCTGGCCTGAAGGACCACATGAATGAGGGGGAGGAATAGAATTCGAAGAACTAGTAATATAGGATGAAGGGACATGTGAAACTATGTAAGTGGTATTCCCTACAGTCACTCGTCTTGGTTCCGGTATCCAAATAGGACTACTAATGCCAGGTCTAGGATGAATGTGTGATGTAACCTCCATCACTGGGATGGAGGGTGTAATGTGACTTGTGCTCCAAAATCTCTCCGCATGGAAAGGAATGGGAATGCCCCCAAGCATAGTGCTAGGATCAAATTTCGACTCGACATGATGTGCTGGATCATGTGCAGGGATACCAGCCATGCCATAACTAACATAACTATTGCTCATAGGTTCAATGATGAGTCCATCGCCCAGCATCCAATACTGGTGACCTATGAATGAGGGATCATACCTCGAGTCACTACTACATTTCGATCCAAAATCCGACGGTTACTTCCGACGGCGCATGGATTTCTCTTTTTAAACCTACCAAAAATCACAAAGTTAAATTTTTTTTTTGTAAATGTAACCACCAGCGTCGCTTAAGCGACGGATATTCTCCTAACCGTCGGTTAAGCGACGGATATTTCCATAACCGTCGCATATCCGACGCTTATGCTAAATGCTTTACATCCAAGCACAATACTTTTTATCAAAGCATAGCGGTTTTTTCTTGAAGGGAAGCTCTAATTTTAACTAACCGTCGCATATCCGACGCCTAGTTTTAAATTGAAATCGTATCCATATTATTTTCGCGCTTTCCACTTCACTTGCAAATGCTAAAGATCTTGGAGAGTGGATTGGTGCTACTGCACATGGGCGGGGAGGATGGCGCGAAGTGAGAAGGGCAGGTATCTAACCTACCGGGGGTTATCATTAACTAGGGCTCCTCATTTAGGCTATTCTTTTTGCAACAGGGCTCTTTCCTCATAAAACAGGGTTCTTCAATAAACAGGGCTATTATTTTCCAGGGTTATTAAAGGCTGCTCCTATTTAAACAGCTTTTCATTTTCCCTATAGAGATGACCCAGAATTGACTCAATTTTTAGAAACACTGTATTTTATACAACTTTTCAGAGACTGGGCTACTGTCTGTTGTGGTAACTTTGAATGATGTTTTCAATTTTCCACCTGGTGTGCATCCTGTACCAATTGAGATCCACATTCAAGGGATTGATATAGCCAACTTCGAGGCTCGAATGCAGGAAATGACCAAGCCCTATACTTCGACATGATTTAGATTGAAGAGGGGCTTTGCAGCACACCACGGGTCAGAGCTCTGCCTATTCTTCTTCTTTCTTGCTGAGGAGGGTACAGACAGACACCTCTCGTGGGTTTTTTCTCACCATTAGGTCTCAGGAAGAGGAAGGAGAGCAATATCAGATCGGTCGGGTTTTCAAGTCCTTCAGAGAGATGGCAGGGGAGAATCCCAAGACAGGCAACGTGTGGAATACAGTGAAGCCATTTGTCAATGGAGGAGCCTCTGGTATGCTCACGACGTGTGTCATTCAGCCCGTGGACATGATCAAGGTGTTTTGGATGTCATCAAGATCAAATGTTTTGCGTCTGGTGTATGTAGGACGGGCACCATACAGGAGTGTTTTAACACATGGATTTGTCTTGGATGAGAGGGGTCATAAAATGAGTAAATCCGTTGGAAATGTGATTGATCCCTGGACTGTTATCGAGGGTGGGAAAAATTGAAAGGTTTGTAATTGTCACATATTTGATCACCTGTTCTTTTTCAATTTTACATTATTTCTTAATTGCATACCCACATTAGGGCTTCTATAGAGGAGGAACCTAGATATGGAGCAGATGTGTTACGGCTTTGGGTTTCAAGTGTTGATTATACAAGTGATGTAATGATTGGTCCTCAAATTCTCAGGGAAATGTCTGAGACATACAGAAAATTGCGTGGAACATTGAGATATCTCCTTTCAAATCTGCATGACTGGAAAGTAAGTGCCAATATCATTGTTGTTACTAGAAATTTATACCAAGTTTTTAACAATTTCCTTCTAAAGTTTAGGGCAATAGCCATCAGAGGGATACGTCGAAAATTCAGTTGGTTTTTTGGCACAAATACACAATCATCAGTTTCTTTTTGTCTGTAGTATTAAACAATTTTTAAGGTCATGAAACATGATAGTGCCTTGCAAGCCTTAACCTATTAAAGTGACTATTAAGTGACATTTGTTTATTGCATAAAGTAAATTTAAATATGATGGTCTTCTTAGATTAAATGTTTAGTAGCATATCAATGATGAATTATATGATTTTTTTGCTTATTTATGTTCTTACCTGATTTGTTATATGTTTACAGCCAGAGAGTGCTATTGTGTATAAGGATCTTCCAATGATCGACAAACATGCTCTTTTTCAACTAGCTAATGTGATCAACAGTGTGATGAATTTCCCATGGTCAGCAAACACGATAGACTGTTGTGCACCTCAGACCTTTCGAGCTGAGAAACGCTTCCTATATTGAGTTCTGTGGATACATGTGTGGACATAGCGACTGGTTCTTGGTGCTTCACATTATCTAAGAACAAT
>LPNX010127447.1:35246-75589 GCA_001517045.1 Pseudotsuga menziesii
TCAACGAAAATCTCTATGGTTAACTAGATACTTTCCAAAATTGAGAGGCATATTTATTCTATTGCATCTTTATTACCAATCTTCTAGATATCATTGAATCTTAAAATTATTCAGCAATTTTATTGTGAGGTTTGCTCGTGTAGGCTGGTATAACTTCAAATTTTTTGGCTCATTAGAATTTCTCTGTTTATTCACTTCATTTTTTTTTTCAAACTTTCTGTAAATGGAAAAGTATGAAGCAATTCAAACCAATTGAGTGAAATACATCAGTGTCTTTTCACACCAATTGAGTGTTTGCTTTTGGCCGAGTCTTACCTACTTTTGCATAAAAGGAAAAAAAAATTTCTTTAAAGTAATCATTTAAACAATTCCAAACTGCCGAATAACTAAGGACTTACTAGAATTACTAGGCTTGTAAGTCTAGGCCAGACTTGAGAAATGTCCAGAAATATTTTCTGCAGCATATTTGCACTGGGAGATATTTTTGGGTTGTTTTATAAAAAAGTATGGGCAACCTAGGACTGCAAAACCCTTGGCAACCTAGGTCTCCTTTAATCAATATGATGCCAGCTTAGACTTATCTTGTCTTTTAAATGAAACATGGCCACGACCATTTGCAAAAACCAGTCAAATGATCTGATCTAAACTTGTGACAATTATGCATGTGTTGCACAGGTTGTTGTCTTTGCATGGAATATTAATACCAGCGTACTTTTTTGACTGCAGTGTAAATTTGCCAAGATCCTGCACTTTGAAACTGGTCTACAGCAATACAAATATTATAGATACCCAATCTGCAAGTAATTTTTTGACTGCAGTGTAAATTCGCCAAGATCCTGCACTTTGAAACTGGTCTATAGCAATACAAATATTATAGATACCCAATCTGCAAGTATTTTAAAAAAAAAAATCCACTTACTAACTACGGGGGATCCCAATACGATATAAGCATCCTTGTTTCGAAGGTATGGTAACAAAAAATAAGTGGGAATCTTATTTATTCTCATGAACTTCTTTTTCATTCATCATATTCTTGAGAGCTTATCTACAGAGTCTGTTTTGTACTTGCAGGATCCAAAAGAAGGGAACTGGTGGATGCAATTTGGAAATAACTATGTTTTAGGATACTGGCCGGCACCTCTATTCTCCTATTTAGCAGACAGTGCCAGCATGATTGAATGGGGTGGTGAGGTGGTTAACTCTGAGCCAGATGGGGAACACACCTCCACTCAGATGGGCAGTGGCCATTTCCCCAATGAAGAATTTGGAAAATCTAGTTACTTCCGGAATATCCAGATCGTTGATGGATCGAATAATCTAAGAGCTCCAAAAGGATTAGGTACTTTCACCGAGCAATCTAACTGTTATGATGTCCAGAAAGGCTACAATAGCGCTTGGGGCAACTACTTCTACTATGGAGGGCCTGGGAGAAACCAAGATTGTTCTTGAACACATGTCCACAAGGACATGGCATTGCCTGTGTACCATTGTAATTTTTCTATAAATGCTTCTCTGCTTGCAAGCTCGTAAGAGATTATTCCTTCTTCTCAGAGACTATTCCATATACTCTCTTCCTCAGAGATTGTAGATGGTCTACCTCTGTGACAGTAGTCTTTCTCTCTTATCCTCTTTTGAACTTAGGTGCATGATATTGTGGGAAAGTTTATACTGAAACAGAGCTGCCCTTTCCAACTATATGAATGATATTATCTCTACGGGTTTCTGTAATCAGTGGTTCTTCATAATCCATTGGTCTGATTAGTCCAAGCTTTCTGAACTAGTATTGGAGAGAGCTGTTAACATAAATTCAATTATTTGTATGGCTCTTTCTGAATGAGAATGGAATCGGTCTACACTTTTTCATCCAAAGATAAAATTTTCTACAGATCACTAGAGGGAACTGATTCCATTCTCATCAAAACAATAATCTGTTGATAACAGGCATATGCGTCCTCTTTCTTCAGCTAAATATAATCTTCATAGGACTGGCACAGAAGATTTCTCTGAAGGAAATAACTCTTCTGAGTGGATGGAGATCACATTTTCTTGTTATGGAAACCGCCAGGCCACAGGGCATCTATTGTCCTATAGCAGCCGAATGGTGGATTTCAGTTTGGCAGCCACTCAGGGTGAAAAAAAATCATGACGTCGAGGAGTTTGTTGGATCACTGATATGTGGGACAAATCTTGGTTTACGAGCAACAGAAAATCATGCTTTCTACTAACAGCTGTGTGGTGGAAACTTGGAAACTACAGTTTAGTCACGAAGATCAGACCCGTTCTCATGATTTGTTGCTATCAGTTGAGTGCGGGTGGTTGTTGTTCCACGTATCTAGAATCAGTGTTGTGTGGCAGATTATAGGCAGAGGTCGAGATCTCTGTCGAGTGGCACCTGATTTTCCTTTGAAAGCCGAGTCCTAATGTTATTGCAGTCGTGTTATAGAGATCAGCTCAGCGTCGTTGTAACTCAGTTGGAATTCCGAATCAGCCTGAGATTTGGGTGTAGGTCCAGGACTGATCGTATAAAATCTTCAACCTTGAAATCACCAAAACAGTGGATGGGAGAGAACCGTCAGTTGCCAGTTAGACTCCACGCCGAGTTTTGTTGGGCAGCTGTCGAGGATTATTGTCATCATGCGTTAGCAGCAGCTCGGGGGGTTTTCTGGAGATTACTGCACAGCACATGCTTTTATATTTAAAAAAAAAAACAGTCATAGGCGTCGCTTAAGCGACGGTTCCCATGATGTCGTGTTTTCGACGGTTAGGCTTACAATCTGTCGCTTATCCGACAGTTTTGAATGTCGCTCTTTCGACACATTTGTTATTAGCCGTCACTTATCCGACGCTTCTTGTTGTCGCTTTTGCGACGGTTATCCATCTCTCCGTCGTTTAAGCGACGCCTGTGGGTCTAAAAGTTTTTAAAAATTTATGTCATTGTCGCTTAATAAGTGTCGGATAATCGACGAGTTAAATTCAAGCGACGGTTAATTAAGTGTCTCTTAAGCGACGGTTGCTTAAGTGTCGCTTAACCGATGACAAGTTTCCGACACTTCAAAAAAAACCAAAGTGTCATACATGCGACAGGGAAGTGTCGAAAATCCGACATGACGGCCGTCGGATTTTTGGTCAAAATGTAGTAGTGAGTGCATAGGTATATCATGTAAAGGATCGAACCTAGAGTGTGTAGGATCTTCTTCCCCAACCTCCTGAGGCGGAGAAGACAACTCAAGAATTTCATCTTCATGATCTCCCATTGTGTGTGAATCAATGTGAGAAGCAGTCCACCTGGACCGTTTTCTTCTCTCTCCCAAAGGAGGTGGAGATGTATAAGGAATAATTCCTACTAAACGACGAGAATGGTGTGGTGCCGCACCTGAATCCACAATGAATCAAAAATGAAAAAGAATCTTATAATTACAAAAACCTAAGCAAGCTAGCATGCACAGAGCATACACCACTATAATATAAAGCCAATCATAAGTAAACAATGGTAGGATATGTGAGCTCTTGAATGAAGTAGTTACATGTCGCCTAGGAGAGGCATGAGATTCCCATACACAACAAGCGGAGGTTTGTAACCAATTATTGTGGCCCTCAGGTTCAACACATATAGCGACTGTGCTATCCGACCCCAACCTGGTTGGGACACCTGCAGAATAACCCCTACAAAGTACCCCCTTGATAACCAAGGTAAGACCACTAAGGTCACCTCAATATAATCAAAGCTCAGGTAGACAGTCATAGGCGGGATTAACTGTATGGGTAGGGTATCAAAGCCCGAAATACTTGAAAGATCCCCTATATACAAATACAATCCTAGAAATATCTCTGGTGCTACTCAGTTATGACTAGGGGTCATCCCAATAAATAACCGCTCACACTACCTCGGGCTTAACTCCCTTGTAAGAGGAGGATCCTGAGAAACACTAATTATACCAAGGAATTTCACACTCTCACCTGGACAGACACATACATGTTGTTGTTTTGTGGTATTGGAGAATTTACTCACAATGAACTATTCCAAGACCCTAAAACCTAATCTTGTTGGTGTACCCTATCAAAGAAAACAATGTGATCCATTTTAATAAAGTGTTGATTTTATTTGGCTTGTTACTCAAAAGGTATATGATTGTCCAACCAATGGTGTTATGACACAAACATGAAGTAAAATGCACACCTAACAATCAATGCAAATGCATTGTGTTGAATCAAAAATAGGGCATGCTACTACGTGAAATGAAAAATTTTCTTCAAATGACAAATGCAATCATTCCTATATGAAAGCCTGACTAATACTTCTCTAAGCATACCTAATGCAAGTACCATGCAAGATGCAAAGTGCACTCATGCATAATGATGCAAAGAAGCAAATATTTTTGAATTTTTTTAATAAAGATGAGATAATAAAGCAAAAGAATGACTCTACCATCCCCAGACTCTGTAAGCACTATCAAACAACACCCAAACAAAGCAATAAGGTAAAAGAGACCTAATGCACTAATCCCAAAACAAAAAATTGAAAATGCAATGACAAGAATATTCTTAAAAAAAAAAATTTACCCTTAAAGGTGTCTCTGGTCAGAAACAGAGGTGTATACAGACTCTAGCAGAATCTAAGGAGACTCAGCAATCATCAAAACTCACCCTACAACACTCAATCTTCCTATAAAAGGAAAAACTCAGGACATACATGACTGTGTGCAGAAAAGCTACGTATATACGCGGAAATCTCAGTCAAAACTGCGTGTACACGCGACTGTGAGGCAGAAACTCACGTACAGGAAGAAAAATATATAAAAATGAAGGTAAATAGATAAGCTGAGACAAAATTCACACCTATCAGACACTACCAGGAAAACATGCCCCTAGACCTGACTCAGAAACAGAGAAATAAAAGTAATTCAAGAACATTGAATGCCGATGAAAACCCCCAAACACAAAATGACTAGGAACTCCCCAGCGGAGTCACCAATTTTGTTACGGAGAGAAATTCCTATGGATTTGGGTACCACAACAGATATATTGACTCCAAAAATCAATCCTTTCCTATATGCAAGAGAAACCAAATATCTAACACTAAAGGATCTCGATTCATACCTTATTCCGGACGGTTGATGTAGATCCCCATTGAGCTTTCCAAATCCAGCTTGTATTGATAAATAGCTATCTCAACACTCAACAAACAAGACAAGAATGCTATATATAATCATTTTAGACCTACTCAAGCATATATAATCAATAACATATAAGTATTTAAAATCATCCATGGATAAAATACTCATTTAAATACACATTATTGGATAGGAAATGATATTTCTATTAATATAAAACAAAGATTACAATAGTGACAACCTCTGTCGGCACGTCTACGAATCGGAGAAACTGAGTCCCCCACTTGGTCCTCCACCACTTCAATCCTCCATCTCTCGATAGCAAGCTCACAAGCAAAACGCAAGCTTGGGAAGAACACAAAAGTGCTCGAAGGGACAAAGGGATGCAGAATAAAGTACAAGCTCTGGAAACAATGGACTATAGTTTTCTTACTCTTCAATTCCTCATGCCTTCAATGTATCCAAAGGGTTCATTATATATCTCTTCAATTGGGTAATGGAAGGTCGAATCCGAGCAATCTCAAGGCATATGGAAGGCCAAGGGACAAGTGAGTCAGATCCACATCAAGGAAAACTCCAAAATAATTTGGCCTTTTGCACACATCCTGATGTACGCGGTTTTAGGGGTCAAACCTGCGTATATACACGATAAAGGGATTAAAAGTCACGAATGGAAATTATTGCATGTTTTTAGGGATGATCTTGGAAACATAAAAGGTACAAAAATGGTCCATGGGGTCTATGGAGTCTGCAGAGGGACAGGGAAGGCCATGAAATTGTGATTAACCATGTGTGGTAAAATCAACAATAACAAAGCTGAAATACATTGGTTAGAGTGCCTGGGATGGATGACATTCCAGAGAGCACCAGGCCATATATTTCTATTGAGTGGTGCACCTTTCCACCCATTAGAGACCATTGGATGGATAGGTGGTACATGGTTTCTGACATTCCCCTGCACAACAACAGGGAAGTATTGTTGTACTTCCTCCGAAAGTTGTATGCAAAGTTTGTGATGGGGAAACATGTCAACTATTTTGACATGTTTGGCTTCCATGGAGTTGATATGGGGATGCTACAACATCAACCCAATTTTAGGCATAGAGATTCCAATACACATATACCTGCAGTCCATGCCCAACTACCAAGGGTCGGAATCCCTCCTGCACATGATATGGTTTCCCAAACATAGGAGAAATTTCTGACTCTAGCTGAGATTATCTCTTGACACATGACCACTATTGATCAGACAATGCTACTGTAAACATAGATAAGGAGGTTGTTTACACCAGACAACCCTCTTCCTTGAAAAGAGCGGGTGTCCATGAAGATAAACCTACTCATCCCATGGTAATGTACACACTTCCAATGGAAATTTCTGGTTATCTTTGAATTCACTTCACAAGTAGTTTTTCTTAATGTTATTTTCGTGTGTTTACAGCATCAAGATGTAGAGTCATTTATGCCAGACCTTAGTGGGTTTTTTTATGTTGCGGTCAATGCTGCATCTACAATAGGGATAAGTCACATTGAGGTACATCTAATTGAATATTTGTAATTGTACAGTTCATTTGTATTGTTTATGGACATGCATTATGTCTAATTATTTTATCATTTGGTGAATGTAGCCACACCCTGGTCCATTACTGCATGCAGCTGAGGTTGATGTTAAACCTATGGCTCCTCTTACTACTGAAGAAACCAATCATCTTCCCCTAGAACTATTTTTTTCGGTGATATGTTCATTTTTTACATAATTGATTAGTACTTTCTCATTCATGTACATGTTGATAATTGTTGAGATAATTGACATATTTTTTTGATTTGCAGAGAAGCATTGCAGAGAGACTCTCTGTAAGGAGGAGGACACCAGAGGAATCTATATCCCAGACTGATGTAGTGATTCTTTGCTTTATGTACAATTGAGCCATATTTTAAATTTTCAAACTTTTTTATTGCTGGACAGTACTAGTTCAGTTACCTAATCAAGAAATATTTTCATTGATTTGTAGTCACCAGAGATGCACAACGGTTGTTGACAAAGGCAACAAGCATTAGGGTCCGGTAAAAACAAGAGAAAGTTAGATTTTTGATGTGTTAGTCAGGACAAATATGTATTTTTCTGTACATTTTGAAGTTAGAGTATAAGGGCACGATCTAGGAAAGATGTACTTTTGTTTGCACATGTACATCAAAGATGTTTTTGATACATGTACATTGACAGGACATATAAGGCCCTTCTATTTTTGTATAATAAATTTTATGATATAAAAAATATTTCATAGCAAGTCTCTTGAGATCTTCATGGTTCAGTATTTTAAGTGTGATTATACACGTCTGGCCAAGAATGTTTCTATGTGTAATGTTGCCAATTTTTTTTTATAGATTTTACGATTGCATGGAGATATTAGTTATAAATTTGAGAACAATGCACAATTACAATATTACTTAATGAAAAAAATGTACATTTGAATTGTTTTTTACCACGATCCAATTGCATATACATTGTTAAATTAACAATGTTAAATTGTATTCACAAAGATGGAACATACCTAATACACATAAGCACCCAACATAGCTAAGAAACTGATGCAACTAAGTGGAATACAAAATCACCTTACCCACATAACAACCTAACAAACTTTTAAAAGATGCACGAAGTTAAGGGACATAAGTGATGCACCTGTGTGGTCTACATAAATGAAATTAGTGTTTGGAATGATGTCTTTCATCTAACCAATACATGGGATACACATCAAACCTAAAAAAATTCGAGTATTATAAGGTTGATTCAAAATAATGGTTATGATTATATCCTGCACATTAGTTTATAATTTTGTTAATGTACATGGCATTTTATGAATGGCCTTGAGGAACAACTTTGGCAGAGACGAAGATTATGTGTGATTTTATTATAGTTTAAATTGATTGGAGAAGTACTATTCTGAATCTTTTTTTATAAATTTATGTTTATGGAGTATTATTTCAAGCATTCGTAGTGTGAAGATATATATTTTGTAATAATGGTGCAATAGGTTGGCCATGTGTTTCTAAACATAAACATGTTCCATTAGATGGTTACTGATGTAATGGCATTGTCTCCTCCTGCATTTCTTCGTACAAATTCTCACATCTCTTGGATGACCAAGCTAAATTAATATGGGAAACAACCTTCTTTCGAATTTCTAGTCTCACGAATCATTATGAGATCCTAATATCAATTCACCTCCACAAAGAGGTTGACAACTCCTTTTGCCTTGATTAAAACACAAACAAAGAATATTCAATTGCTTGACAATGATGGGAAATAAATCAAGTTCAACACCTCACAACATAATTCTCAATAGCTACACATGGAATAATAGTTTTCAACAAGTATTTTTTCAAGAGGGGAAGATCTACAATCACCTTCAAGCTTAACTCTATCTGCAAAAATTTCACATTCATTTACTGAGAAAAACCCTACAGGCTTTCAGGCACACCTGTTGAATCCCTACCCAGGGCATATAATGGAAACGGTGCATCAAAATGGGCTTCCAGTGGGTCATGCAAGTGTGTTTAGGAATGTTTCATGTAGGAACACTAGCCACACATTCATGTTCAAGGAATTTGCAAAGTTGGCCCTATGTGCAAAAATTGGACATTCCCTTACTAAGCAAAACCCTAGTTTCCAAAATTGACTAAAAAAATGATCCCTTTCCCATAGGCCTAGAGTATATGGCCACCCTTAGAACTAACCTGATGTCTTGAATCCAACGGATTTGATGGTTCTTTCATCCGAGGAATGACCATCATTTTATTGCACGTTGAATCCCACCTCCTATAGGCTTTCAGGGACACATATTGAATCCCTACTCGTGGCATAGAATGGAAACTGTGTATCAAAACGAGATTCTGGTAGGTCATACAAGTTTGTTTAGGAATGTTCCATGTTGGAACACTAGCCACACATTCACAATCAATAAATATGCAAAGTTCACCCCCATCTGCAAAATTTTGACAATCCCTTACTAAGCAAAACCCTAGTTTCCAAAATTGACCAAAACAATGATCCCTTGTCCATGGACCGAAAGTAGAGGGCCACCCCTAACACTATATCAATCTCCTGGATCCAATGGATTCTACAACTCGTTGATATGAGCAACTACCATCATTTTATCGCACGTTGAATCCCACCTCATACAGGCTTTTAGGGACACATGTTCAATCCCTACTCGGGGCATAGAATGGAAACCATGCATCAAAACAAGATTTTGATAGGTCATGAAAGTATTTTTAGGCATGTTCCATGTAGGAACACTGGCCACATGTTCACGGTCAAGCAATATGCGAAGTTGACCCCTATGTGCAAAAATTTCACATTCACTTATTGAACAAAACCCTAGTTTCCAAATTTGACCAAAAAAGTTATCCCTTGTCCATGGACCCAGAGTAGAGGGATACCCCTAGAACTATCTTTATTCTTAGAATTTTATCATTCAAGCTAGCATTATGTTAGGATCTTTAACTAAGAGAACAACAAGTACAACAATCAAACACAAGAGACAATGAACACAATGTTTTTCCTCGGGGAAACCGTATATGGAGAAAACCCCACAACTTCCTCAGAGATAGAATCAACACCAAAAGTAAAACCCCAAAACAGTAAGATGATGTCTCGATAGCAATAGCCTCTTTCGTCCTAGCCCTAGTGTCTTCTTCTTCCTCAGCTATGCACTACAACTAAGTGTGTGTTGAATAGAGGGGTCCACTCTCTATTTATACTAATTCCCAACTTGATAATAACTCACTAGGGTCGAATTCTCTAGGATATTCTAATAACCCTAGGGCCTTGAAATTATGGGGACTTTAACCCTTGATCAATAGGAGGGTTACCCAATATGACTTGACATGACTTGTTTACATTATAGAACCTCTCGATAGGAACATTGGGGTATGACATGACTCAATTACATTACAGATACTTCACGAAATAAAAATAGGGGTACAATACATGAAATATACAATTCAATACATTCCAAAGTTACATATACATCAACATTCCCTCTTAACTAGGAAGGTATTCTCTCGACACAATTTTTCAGCACATGTCTTCTTCTCTGGATCATCTCGTCATCTGCATCTTCAAGTCATATTCATCTTCAAGTCATCTTCATTTTCAAGTCATCTTCATCTTTGATTTGGATCATCATCACTGGACCTAGATCATCACTCGATCTGGATCATCACGGGGACATCGTCACTGCATCTAGATCATCACGGGGACATCATCACTGGATTTGGATCATCACTGGATCTAGATCATCACTGCTGGATCTGGATCATCACTGTATCTGGATCATCTTAGAGACATCATCACTAGATCTGAATAATCACTCGATCTGGATCATCACTGGGTCATTATCATAGGTGCTATCTCATGATTCTTCTCGTCACAGGAAGTTCTATGGAGCCAGCCCTTTTTCATGCTAGTTGTAGGACTAACCTCCTTGTAGGTATTCTTTAGTGCTTATATCTGACCCTAAGTCAGAATAGACAACACTCACATCTAACCATGAGAGGAACACATCCAACATCATGTCAGAAAGGCACAACACTTACATTCATCATCATGATAGTAGAAAACTACTATCATCTGTGAAAAGGCACAGTACTCACATCTAACCTTGACTCATCAGAAAGGCACAACACTCACATCTGACCTTGACTCATCAGAAAGGCATAGCACTCACATCTGACCTTGACTCGTCAGAAAGGCACAACACTCACATTCACCAACATGATAGTACATAGCTTCTATCATCTATGAAAAGGCACAACACTCACATCCACCAACGTGATAGGACACAACTACTATCATCTGTGGAAAGGACAAGTACTTACATCTGACCTTGACTCATCAGAAAGGAACTTAGTCCTAGACTCAGGGTTCCTGGTAACTGACCAGGTGCCTCCATTCGAAGAATGGAAATAGCCCTTCTATCTGATCATGTAGGAACCAATCCTATAGTCATATCAGAATGGCTGAGCACTCACATCTGACATGGAAGGAACTAGTCTTCTCACCATGACAGAATGGAAAAATCCCTTATATCTAATCAAGTGGGAACATATCCCTCAATCACATCAGAATGGCCTTGCACTTATATCTGATCATGTGCGACTACATCCCATAGTCATATCAGAATGGTCGTCAGTCCTAAACTGAGTATTCCTAGTAACTGACCAGGTACCTCCATTCAGAGAATGGCAATATCCCTTATATCTAATCATGTAGGAACCAATCCTATAGTCACATCAAAATGGCTCAGCACTCATATCTGACATGGAAAGAACCAATCCTCTCACCATGACAGAACGACTTAGCCCTTACATCTGACCATGGAAGGAAGCAATCCTCTCACCATGTTAGAATGGCTCACAGACTCATCACTTCCCCTTGTGGAAAATATCGATTTGGAGAACACCAAGCTTCTCCCTGAAGTACTCAAACTTCACTCTGGCTAATGGCTTCATCAACACATCAACTATCTATTTTTCTATCGCAACATACTAGAGCTTCACTGCTCCTCTCTGCACCATATCCCTAATATAGTGATACTTGATCTCGATATGATTCGACTTGTCATGGAACACCAGGTTCTCTGACAATTTCACACAACTCTGTTTGTCGCAATATATACAAGTAGCATCCAATTGGAGATCAAATAAATCAGATCGTAGCTTCCTCAGCCATACTACCTCACAACTAGCTAAACAAGCTGCGACATACTCTGCTTCAGCTGTACTCAGTGCCACATAGGATTTCTTCCTACTAAACCAGGAGATCACATCTGATCCCATACTGAAGCAACACCTTGAAGTGCTCTTCCTATCAATGGCACTACCTGCCCAATATGAATCAACATAACATTCTAGGTTAATATTCTGATTCACCTCATACTTGAGCCCATAATCAACTGTACTCTTCAGGTACCTCAGAATATGCTTTGCAGCAATCAAGTGAACATGTCTCGGATCTGTCAGGAACTAGCTTAAGGTGTTCACAACAAAGCAAATATCTGGTCTCGTGTTCATCACGTACATCAAGGATCCAATCATCTGACGATACATTGTAGCATCAACCGACTCTAATGAAGCATCACTCAATAGCTTCATGTTTGATGCCATAGGTGTGGTCATGGCCTTGCAGTCCATCATCTCGAATCTCTTCAAGATATTACTGTATATTTCCCTTGTCCCTGGGAAATTCCATCTACATTCTACCACAACTCCATGCCTAGAAAATAATGCATCATACCTAAGTCCTTCATTTCAAACTCAGCAGCAAGCTTCCTCTTCATATCAACAATCAACCCATCCATACCTGTTATAAACATATCATCTACATACATTAGGAGCATCATTGGGTTTGCATCCTCAACCTTGTAGTAAAGGTTGGAATCTGCTTTACTCTTGGTAAAGCCCAAACTGGATAGAAAGCTGTCAACTCTGCTGTACCATGTCCTGGGTGCCCGTTTCAAACCGTACAAAACTTTCTTCAATCTACACACATGAGAGTCCCTGTCATGTGTCTCAAAACTGAGTGGTTGATCCACATACACTTCTTCTTCCACTACACCATTCAAGAAGGCAGTCTTGACATCCATCTGGTGTATCTTCCATTTCATCACTGCAGGCAAAGAAAGTACTGATCTGATGGAAGTGTATCTAGCTACAGGTGCAAAATTTTCTTCATAATCTATTCCTTCTTTCTGGTAGAAGCCACGAGCCACAAATATTTCTTTATATTTTTCTATGCTACCATCTACAGCATGCTTGATCTTGTAGATCCATTTGGAAGTTACAACAAACTTCCCTTATGGTCTATGGACAACATCCCAAACATCATTCTTCATGATCGATTGATACTCTTTGATCATAGCATCCTTCCATTCTTTTTGTTCTGCTACTTCTTCATAATTGAAAGGTTCTTTATCAATGAAATCACATAATAAGGCTACATAACCAAAGCAAGACCTGGTTCTCTTTCTTTCTCTATGATTCTCTTCTGGAGCCCCATATCATTCCACACCTTGGATAGCTTCTCGTACCCAAACAAGTTTCCTCTTATGAGGATTCTTCTCTTGAGGTGGATCTACAGGTTCTTGAGGTTCTTCTATTTCCTGATCTTCTTCTTGATATTCTTCGTTCATGGTTGTGTCATGAATTCTGGGTGCTTCTTGCCGAAAAAGACTTCTTTAGGTGTCTTGTTCTAGAGTACTCTGTGTGGAGTACGGTTTTGTACATACACCACTATTCTAGAAGCTTCTACCCATAGATGAATGGGAAGATCTTGATCATGAAGCATAGCCCTTGCAGCTTCCATGATAGTTCTATTCTTCCTTTCTGCAACTCCATTCTGTTGTGGATTATATGGAGTGGTTAACTCCCTCTTAATCCTTGAGTCTTTGCATAACTCTTTGAATTCATTTGAAGTGAATTCTCTGCCATTATCTGATCGAAAAATCTTGATATTCTTTTCTGTGTGGTTCTCAATCAAGGCTTTGAATTCCTTGAACTTGCTGAATACTTCATCTTTGTTCTTCATGAAGTAAATCCATGTCTTCCTAGAAAAGTCATCAATGAAAGAAACATAATATACATACCTGCTTAATGAACTTGATGACATCGCACCACATACATCGAAGTGAATGATTTACAAGATTCTTTTTTCCTTGCTCTCACTACTTGGAAATGTCTTCTTTGTATTCTTTCCTTTCGCACATCCTTTGCAGACTCCATCATGTTTTGCTTGAATTTATGGAAGACCTTCAACAACTTTGCTTGCAAGTGGTAGTGCTCTGTAATACACATGTGCAAGCATTCTATGCCAAAGTTCATTTGGATCTACTATGTCATGTACCAAATCTTGTTCTGAATGGCCCTTCAACTTGTATAGACCTTCCTCTTGTTCCCCAATCACTACTACATCATTAATAGTATTTCCCTTTGGCCACATGATAACTTGGCCATCTATAAATGCAACTCTCATGCCTTTTGCATCTATTGCAGATATGGAGAGGAGGTTTTTCTTTAGTCCTAGTATAAACAATACGTCTTGCATCTTCATAGACTTTCGAGAGTCTAGCTTATAGGAGGATTCCCCACTACCTTTTATTGGATACTCGTAGTCATCTCCAAGTTTCACCTTGTCAGGTGATTCATGTTCTGAAAGTTTTACAAAGGACTCTTTGAATCCTATCATATGTTTGGAATATCCATTGTCTATAAGCCAATCATTGCTTCCATGTGTGATGTTTCCCGTGAGAGCAGAAATCAAGACATATTCTTCATCACTTGAATAATCATCACTTTCTTATTTGATTCTCTTTGTGGAAGGTTCATCATCCTCTGTAGCATAAGCACGATGTCTTCTCTTGTTTCCCTTTCTCTTATTTTGTCTTTTAGGAAAATATTTTTCAAAGTGTTATGCACCTGTAGAGGACAACAAAATACCTACCAAATAGCCCACAATAGCAAAAAAAACCGCAAAAATGAGGAAAAAAGATTGTTTTAGGGGCACGCACAGGTTGTACTACTGACAGGTCGTGTGTCATACATGGGTTGATAGTTGTTATAGCTTATTTCACCACTCCAGGTGAATCACACTTTGTATGGCCTTCCCCTGTCCCGCTGCAGACTCCTTAGACCCCATGGACCATTTTTTGTACTTTGATGTTTCCTTGATCATGCCTAAAAACACATGAAAAATGATACATGTGAATTTTTAACCTATAAGCGCGTATATACACGGGTTTGACCACTAAAACCGCATACATCGGGATGTGTGCATAATCCAAATCCTTTTGGAGTTTTCCTTGACATGGATCCGACTCATTTGACTCCTGGCCTTCCCTATTCCTTGAGATCGCTCGGATTCGACCTTTCATTACCCCTTTGGAAGCTGTATAAGGAACCCCTTGGTACATTGAAGGCAAGAAGAGAGAATTGAGAGCAAAGAAACTATAGTCCATTGTTGTCAAAACTTATGGTTGAGTTTGCATCCCTTTGTCCCTTGGAGCACTTTTGTGTTCTTCCCAAGCTTGCCTTTTGCTTGTGAGCTTGCTATCGAGAGATGGAGGATTGAAGTGGTGGAGGCCCAAGTGGGGGATTGAGTTTCCGCGGTTCGCAAATGTGCCGTCAGAGGTTGTATCTTGTAATCTCTGATTTATATTAATAGAAATATCGTTTCCTCTACAATAATGTGTGTTTGAATGAATATTTTATCCATGGGATTATGTCAAATGCTTATACATTATTGATTATATATGCTAAAATAGATCTAACACCATGATATATAGAATGCTTGTATTATTACTTGTTGTTGAGGAAGTAATCTATCAATTCAAGCTGAAGATTGGAAAGCTCAACGGGGATCTACTTCAACCGTCCGGAATAAGGTACGAGGTCTGATCCTTTAGTGTTAGACATTTAATTTCTATTGCATATTGGAAAGGATTGATTTCTGGAGTCAAGCTGTCTGTTGTGGTACCCCAAGCCATAGGAATTTCTCTTCGTAACAGAATTGGTGACTCCGATGGGGAGTTCCTAGTAGTTGTCCTTTGGGGTTTGTTTTCTCGGCATTCAATGAATTTGAATTGCTCTTTCTCTCTTGTTTTTGTGTTGGGTATGGGGTAATGCATGCCTGGTAGAGTCTGATTGGTGTGAAGTTTGTCTCATCCTGTCTATTTTCCTTGATTTTATGCACCTTTCTTCTTGTACGCAGGTTTTTGATTTACAGTCGCATATACACGCGGTTTACTCTGTGATTTCCGTGTATACACGCGGGTTTACTGCGAACAGTCGTGTATGCCATTGATTTTTCCTTTTTGGGGAAGATAATTGGTTGCTGGGTGAATTCTGATATTTGTTGAGTCTTCTTTGGCACAACCTAAGTCTGTTTAGACCTCTGTTTCTGACTAGAAACATTTTTTTAGGCTAAGTTCTTGTCATGGCATTTTCGATTTTTTGTTTGAGATTAGTGCATTAGAGTTATTTTACCTTAGTGCTTTGATTGAGTGCTGTTTGGGTGTGCTTGCAGAGTCTAAGGGTCGTACAATCATTCTTTTTCTTTTTGCATCTCTTTTATTTTCAAAAAATCCAAAAACATTTGCTTATCATCATGCATTGCATTTTGCACTTTGCATTGTACTTGCACTAGGTCTAGATTTGCTTTGGAGTACTAGTTAGGACTTCATATAGGAAAATTTTCATTCATCATTTGAAGAAAAATTGTGCATTTCACGTAGTTATAGCATACCCTATTTTCATGGACACAATGCATTTGCATTGATTGTTAGGTGTGCATTTTACTTCATGTTGTGTCATAACACCACTAGTTGCACGGTCATATCCCTTTTTTGAGTAATAAAGCCAACTAAAATCAACGCTAAATTAAAATGAATTACACTCTTTTCTTTTCTAGGGTGCACCAACAAGCTTAGGTTTTAGGATCTTGGAATAGTTCATTATAAGTCAATTCTCCAAGATCACTAAACAACAATATCTAGGTGTCTGTCCAGGTGAGTGTGTGAAATCCTTGGTATAACCAGTGTTTCTCAGGATCCTCCTCTCAATAGGGAGTTAAGCATGAGGCAGTGTGAGCGGTTATTGATTGGGATGACCCCTAGTCATAACTGAGTAGCACCGAAGATATTTCCAGGATTGTATTCGTATATGGGGGGATCATTCAATAGTTTTGGGCTTTGCTACCCTGCCCATACGGTCAATCCCGCCTACGACTGTCTGCTTGAGCATTGATTATATTGAGGTGACCTTAGTGGCTTTCCCTAGGATATCGAGGGGGTACTTTGCAGGGGTTATTCTGCAGGTGTCCTGTCCAGGTTGGGGTCGGACAGCACAGTCTCTTTAAGCATTGAAGATGAGGGCCACAATAATTGGTTACGTACCTCCGCTTGTTGTGTATGGGAGTCTCAAGCCTCTCCTAGGCAAGACATACCTGCTTCATTTGGGAGCTCACTTATCCAGTCCTTGTTTGCTTGCATTTGGCTTTATATTTTATTAGTGATTGCTCTGTGCACGATAGTTGGCCTAGGGTTTATCTAAATAGAGATTCTTTGCTATTTTTTGAGTCATTGTGGATTCGAGTGTGGTTCCTTGCTGTTCTTGTCGTTTAGTAATACTTCCTCCTTCTACTTCTCCTCCTCCTTTGGGAGAGAGACCTAGACAGTCCAAGCCGACTATGTCACAAACTGATTCACACACCATGGGAGACCGTTTAGAAGATATTCCTAAACCACCTCCTCCCATTCATGTAGACAATGGGGAATTTACTCCTACTTACGATCCTTCACCCGAATTAGCTGAGTTCGGTCCTATTATTTTTGAGATAGGAACCTTGCACGATAGACCTACTCACTCTCGGTTTGATTCCCCATTGACGCGTTACCGGTATGGAATGCCGGAGGACGCCGAGACTCAATTTGAACCTGCCAGCACTAGATACGATAGTTATGTTACGTCTGGTTTCCCTACACATGATTTGACATTTCATGTCGAATCCGACTTTGAGCCTAACACTATGCCCGGGGGCACTCTCATTCCTTACCATGCAGAGAGGTTTGGGAGCACTAGTCACATTGCAACTTCCATCCCAGTGGTGGAAGCTACATCGTATCTCCCTCCTAGGTCTAGGGTTAGCGATCTGATTAGGATACCAGATCCGAGACGAGTGACGATAGGTGATAGTACATATATTATTACTCAGATTCCTTCGTCCTCGGTCCCTAGTTCTTCAAATGTACATCCTCCACCTTATTCACATGGTCCTTCGAGCCGGTATATGGCTACGAGTCAAGTCCGTACTGCGGTTACTAGACCGATTGTGCCTCAAGTTCACATACCGCCCGCTACTTCGGGAGGCTATGTTCATACTTCTAGAGGTCAGCTTGCTACTTCCGAGGCGTATATCCCTACTTCCGGTATGTATATCCCTACTTCTGGAACTTATCTTCCTACCTACGGAGTGTCCCATGGGGCATCGCATGCGATGACCTATGGAACTTATTATGGGACGCAGTATGGACAGGTCTCTTCACCTTATGGAGGTGGGTATCAACAACCTGCTTACTCTCCTAATTATGGCTTCGTAGCTCTTACTAGTCAAGGTCCACCGTAGTATGGTACTTCCACACCACCCTATACGGGTCATACGGGAGGAGGACATTATGGCCAAGGCCATGGTGGTAATCAACCCTATATGAATCAGGGAGTGGTCCATCGACCTCATCATCCTAGGCTCCCTTTCCTCGTGATGCTTAATCTTCCTGAATTATCGAGACTGACGAACGATCCTGTGGCTCATGACCCGGCCTGGCCAGCTGTCCCTACCAAACTTCCTTCGGACATACCTAAGTTCGAAGGAAAATCGGGAGAGGATCCGAGTGAACACGTTACTACGTTTCATCTATGGTGCTCTTCGAATTCATTACATCAGGACTCAGTCCGTTTGAGACTATTTCAACGCACCCTTATAGGGCCTGCTATGAAATGGTATATAGAGTTACCTAAGGGAGCTTTCACTTTGTTCGACGACCTTGCGATGACTTTTCTTAATCACTTCCAGCTACCAGTGTGCGATGACATTGGTACTGAACTCTTGTCGACATTTTGGCAAGATAAAGCTACACATATTTCTGATCATATTCACGAGTGGCGTAGACAGAAGAGATTAATTAAAGCTTTCATACCGCTGAAATTCCTCCTCGAGTGGTTCCTCAAGTCGTTATTGCCATATATAGCAAAGGATGTTTCCACATCCGGAGTCTAGAATGAGGAACAAGTGATTTTTAGGGCACAGGAACTGGACTTGATCTATGCTCAGTCCGGTTTGTTGTATGAGATTATTCCCAATGCTCCTCGTTCTAGTTTCGATCCCAAAGTCAAACCTGGACCGCATGCCGATGGCATTGTGGGGTGTGCAAGTGCGAAACCTGTGGATTCCGTTGCAAAACAAGTTAGTCAATTGTCACTCAACCAATCTGCTTCGGAACAAGCTACGGCTTCGTCTCAACCCGCCCAAATGACAAGTGTACTCTCTGTGCAATCATCGAACCAGAAGGGTAACCAGCAGCCCAAACGGAATAGAAAAAAGGGTAAAAATGATAATCGAAAGGGTGGGAATAAGAATGAGAATGCTAGCAATAATGACAAGAACTAAAAAATGCTGGGGGGGACAAGCAAGTGAAACGTAAGGTTAAATTCCCTTGTAAGTTATGTAAGGATGATAACCTCACTTACTTGTGCCCTTGGATTGAAGAAGCTTCGATATTCTTATCACAAGGCCCAACTATGCTAACTAACCCTTTACCGTATAATCAAAATATGAAATCAAAGTCCCATGACCAATCTAGTGATGATGATCCACCGGAGGGTAGTGGTTGTGGGTGCATTAACATGGTCAGTGCTGCCAAAGTTGTGACTCGTGCGAAATATCATAGTTTGTCACAACCCAGCCCAGGCAAAGAGCCTGATCCACCAGGAACCCCTTTGCGCATTGAGAAACCTATGGATAAACCTGAGGCTGCACCTCGCATTCCTAAGGGAGTCCTTAAGCATTTGGGGCATAATCCAAATGCCCGAGCCACCTAGAATTATTCAGTTGTCAAGGATTTTGGCCATACTCCTTGTGTGATGTCTGCATTGGAAGTGCTTCAGAGTTGTCCCTCACAAAGGAAGGGGTTTCTTTCTGCCCTTGGTGTGAACGATGATCATTCTTCCTCTATGATCAAATTTGAAACCGCAGGAGTTCAGCCTCACTTGCCCTACTATGTGTCTATTTTGGTGCACGTAGAATGTCTTGGTATGACCATCAAGCGCACTGTGATTGACAAGGGTACTGCTGCTTCTATGATGTCTTTGGCCTGTTGGAAGGGTCTCGCTTCTCCTGAGCTATCTAAATAAATGACTATGTTAACTGCGTTCGATAGGAGATCTTTTATGCCGCATGACATCCTTCATTCCCTTAAAGTCCTTTTAGGGGGGAATACCATTGCGATAGAGGTTGAGGTGGTTGATGCGCCCCTTGACTACAATCTCTTGCTAGGTAGGAACTGAATGTACAGTATGCAAGCCATTGCTTCTTCCTTGTTCCGCGTTGTATGCTTTCCACATAAAGGGAAGATCATAACGATTGATCAAATGACATTCAAGAATTCATCTGTTACCGCATCTTCGGGAGCTTCTATCTTGATCGTTGAGCACTCTCAGCCGGCAACTAGGAGTGTGGGTGTAGGCATGTATCCATCCCTCACGGGAAGCTTTAGTTGTCTTGCACCGATCCTCATGATAGGATCTAGTTTCGATAAGGCTTCGACATCTACGACCTCGTTGTCTTTTCATATGACTCATATGGAAGACCCTTGGATTCTTCCTACACCGAGTACTTCGAGTGAGTCTGTCGAGACCAGCGTGTCGTTTCCTGCAGCTATGATAGCTTATCAAGCTAATCTCAAGAGTGTTGCAGAGCCTAGTCCTTCCTCTTCACAGACGAAGGAGGAGGACCCTTATGTGCTGTCGGCATGGGCAGTACAGTCTTCTCATGCCCATGAATACCTTGATATGGTTTTCCCTTTGGATGAAGTGATTATTGAGGCTATGTCGGTAGTTGAGCCACCATGGGAGGAACTTCATCATAGATCGTACTTTCTTCCAAAGCTTGACCGTTTGGAGCGTGAGGATTTTAGGGCGGTTCTTAGTCAGAGAGTTGGTAGTCATGTGGTTCCATTAAGCTCTCCTGGTCCGATGGCTAATGGAAACATGGCAAACATATCTGTAATGATTCCTATCAACATCTCTCGCAATCTTGGCACGATTGAGAATGTCTATATTGGGGAGGAATGTTCTCATGCTGAGATTCTGGAATATACTGAGCTATTCAAGGAATTCCGTGATATTTTTTCTTGGTCTTATGATGAGATTCCAGGTATTGACCCTCAAATTGTTGAGCACGAGATTAATACTTACCACAACGCTAAGCCTATTTGACAACGTTTACGTGCAGTGAATCCTAGGAAAGCACCCGCCATTAAGGCAGAGATAGAGAAGTTGTTGAAAGCTGGTTTCATCTATCCCGTTCCCTTGATGGAGTGGGTTTCAAACCCTGTTCCGGTGGATAAGAAGCAGGGAGCGATCTGCATATGCACTAATTTCCACGATCTGAATCATGCCTATCCTAAGGATAACTTCCCCACACCATTTATAGATCAGATTTTGGATGAGTGTGTGGGTAGCGAGGTGTTCTCCTTTATGGACGGCTTTTCCAAGTATAATCAGATACAAATTAAACCTGAGGACCAACATAAGACTGCATTTATTTGTCCTTGGGGAACGTTTGCATATCAAAAAATGCCTTTCGACCTTAAAAACGTCGGAGCTACATTTCAGCGGGTGATGACCTTGATCTTCCATGATATCAAGTCTATTATTGAAGTATTTTTGGATGACCTCGCTGCTCATTCTCGTATGAGAATGTGTCATCCCTATCACTTGAGATTGGTATTCGAAAGATGTCGTCACTATTTAGTTAGATTAAATCCTCATAAGTGCATCTTTTGCGTGAAGTCAGGTCATTTGTTAGGATTCATCATTTCGAAGGAGGGTATAAGAGTCGACCCTTTGAAGGTTGAGGCAATACTTCAGTTGTCTCCCCTGGAGAATATTCATCATCTTCAGTGTTTGCAAGGCATGGAAAACTTCTTACGAAGATTTGTTGTCAAATTTACCAATTTGACTAGAGGCTTCATGCGTCTCTTGAAGAAGGATACTCCTTTTTATTGGGATGAGCGAGCCCAGGATTCCTTCGATGCACTCAAGCGATCCCTAGCATCGGCCCCAGTGATTAGTCCTCCAGATTATAGCCGTGATTCTCTATTATATGTGGTCGCATCCTTACAGACAATTGGTATGGTTTTGGTTCAAGAGGATGAGGAGCTCCAAGAGCATGTCATATATTATCTGAGCCGAAACCTTATTAACGCAGAGATTCGTTATTCTCATGTCGAGAAGCTTGCTTTAGCTACTGTACATGCGGTTCAACGTTTGAGACATTATATTCTCCTTCGTCAGACCTTGGTTATGGCCCATGTCAATCCATTTCAATTCGTCCTCACCCGAAGGATGATTGGGGGAAAGTATAATAAATGGATTTTCATTCTGCAAGAATTCGATCTCGAGTTTGTTTCGGCAAAATCGAAGAAGTCTATAATTTTTGCAGAGCTTATATCGGATTTCCCGAGCGAGGCTGAGGAGTTGGTTTGTGAAGATAAGTTTGTCGATGAATACATATTCTTAATCTCAATGTTAGACCCATGGTATGGGGATATCTATAGTATATTTACAAACACAGAAGACCCCTACTCACCTCTCGTGAGATGAACAATGACAATTACGTCACGTCTCTAAGAACTACCTTATAGTGGACAATACTTTGTACCACCATGGGGTAGATTCCATTTTAAGACATTGTTTAACTCATGAGGAGGATGAGGTAGTGCTGAATGATTTCCACGGAGGGGCATGTGGTGGTCATTTATCTGGGATTTCTACAACTCAAAATATTCTGAGAGCGGGTTATTTCTGGCCGTCGATCTTTAAGGATTGTGTTGATGCGGTCAAGAGGTGCCACCCTTGCCAGGTGTTCACACGTAATATGCGCTTGAAACCTGCCCCGTTACATCCCATTATCACCGCCGGTCCCTTCACTAAGTGGGGGCTCGATTTTATGGATTGCAACCCAGCTTCGGCTGGGGAGCACCATCACATTATAGTGGCTATTGATTATTTCACGAAATGGGCTGAGTCTATGCCTACAGTAAAATCCGACGATGAGACAGCCGCTCACTTTGTATTCAACCAAATCATTACTCGGTTCAGGATTCCGAAAGAGCTTGTCACTGACCATGGCTCGCACTTTCAGAACCGTATGATGGAAGATTTGGCATCCAAGTTAGGGTATAAGCAAGAACATTCATCTTCTTACTACCCCCAAGTGAATGGACAGGTAGAGGCAGTGAATAAATCACTCAAGTCCATTCTCCAACGAACCATCGCACAAAGAAAGACGAATTGGCACATTATGTTATATCCTGCTTTGTGGGCATATCGAACCGCGGTTAAGACTGCCATTGGTTTTTCTCCATATCAACTTGTACATGGAGTGGAGTCGATATTTCCAGTGGAATGCAAGATTCCTTCATTGAAGCTAGTTGTGGAACTCTTACCAGACACTTCACCTTTGGAGGAGCATTTGGTTCACCTTGAGCAACTTGATGAGCAGCGTCGGGATGCCCTGGTGGCTCTAGAGGTTAATAAATGTCACGTTAAGGTCTAGTACAATAATTCTGTCCATCCAAGAGTGTTGAGTGAAGGAGACTTGGTCCTCTTATGGGATCAACCGAAAGAACCCTTGGGGGAAGGGGAATTTAATCCTATGTGGCATGGTCCTTACGTGGTCAAACGTAGCTAGAGAAGGGTGTGTATGAGTTAGTGGATTACGAAGGAACAAATTTGGTGGAGCCTAGAAATGGGATCTATCTATTAAAAATACTATGCATGATCTTTAGCCAAGGCTGATTGTTGTATATTATTGTACAAATTTGCATAGTTAGGTCTTTTTCTTATCGTGATCGGGTTTGTGATTAGTTTTCGTCTCTTTTGGCAGATGTCAATGGAATATTCCACCTACAAAGGACTCGCAGATGGTGCAAGCCATCACACTCAACACTCTACTGCTTGGGTGATTTATACTCCTATGGGTCAGGTACTGTCTTCAGGAGGTGTATGTCTACGACCATCTTCCAACAATATTGCTGAATATAGCGCCATTATTGAGATTCTACGGGATGCCATTTTGCATGGTGTTCCATCTCTTGAGGTACGTCTTGATTCGGATTTAGTAGTGTCACAGCTCAATGGTTTGTACCATGTTAGAGATCTGATGTTATTGAAAAGGTTCTTATGTGTGAGATTGTTAGAACGACAATTTGACATTATAACATATATACACATTCCAAGAAATAATAATCAAGTTGTTGACTCATATGCTAACTATGTGTTAGATTGGCATTTGTTTCATTCACAATAGATTAATCACAAACACAATTTTTACACATGTAAATAAATAAATTGATCACCATAAAACTTTTTTATATACATAAAAAATGTGAATATACATAAAAAATGTGATAATACATAGTGTCATGATACAAAATTTGGGGCTTTTAAAGCCACCATCATATAATACATGGTCGTACAAAATGTATACACTCCCAGGTGTCTAATCCTGTGGAGGAGGAGGAGGGTTGTGATCATGGAACATCACTACGGCTCTAGTTAGCCGTTGAAATAAACGCACCCATGCGCGTGGTACACCCACCACCTACTGCTGCATGGCCTCAGGAAAGTCCTCGACTTGCACCATGGGAAATTTATGAGTCAGTCTCACAAAGTTGGTATGAATGCTTTGGAGAATTCACTCCACATCCACACGCGTGATGTCATCTCCTCTTCCCCTCCGTCTATGATGAGGGAAGCCCTCTGGCCACCGTGGTCCCATATCTGCACATAAATGGTAGATGTCACTATGTATTGTCACACAAAAACATGTCTTTTTGATTCCCCATAATCAAGAAAATACAAAAAAATTAAATAAATAAAAAATTTTAAAAAGAGTGAGGGTCGAGATTCGTTACCTATATCACCATATGCCGATGCTGGTGGCAATGGCATGCCCAAATCCCCTCGGAAATCTATCCTTGCATAGGGGTAGTCATCAATGGAAATGATCTATTGTCGCCACCATGGAAAGAAGTCAGCTGGATAGGGGTTGGACACCCTACCACCCCCTAGTTTGCGCATAGCATCCGCCCAATGCTGTTGGGCCGGATCTCAAACCCCGTGGAGAGGAACGTCCACTCTAGGGCTCAATCCTGGAACACACTC
The DNA here is from genome assembly GCA_001517045.1 of Pseudotsuga menziesii. Lineage (NCBI taxonomy): Eukaryota > Viridiplantae > Streptophyta > Pinopsida > Pinales > Pinaceae > Pseudotsuga > Pseudotsuga menziesii. The sequence goes on from LPNX010127447.1 coordinate 60,359, forward strand.
GAAGAAAAATGTGCTCAAGATACTACTAAACCTAAAGTTCTGCACCATGCCTGCCTTAGACTCACTGAGCTGGTGTTTCATGTTGCTCAGTAGTGTAGTACTCCAGTCATAGATTGTGGGTCTCATACACTCCACTACATAGAACATCAGTGGCTGAGAGGCCTGGTGGAGTGATGCTAAGCCTGCTATCCTGCCTAGCATCAGTAATATGGCCTTTAGGCCCAGGACCTGTATAGCATTGGTAGGGACTTGACTCCCCACCTTCTCAGTGTCTAGATAATAGTACATGGCTATGTACTCGTCGATAGTTAGGCCACCTCCTGGCCCACCATAGGAATGAAGGTTCACCACCTTCCCTCGTCTAGAAAGCCCTATGATAAAGTATATGTCCTCCACCTCTATGGTGAGGGACATCCCATAAATATGAAAGGACTCCGAGTTTGGATCCCAATAGTCTACCAGCATCTATAGCAGTCTTGGTTTGGCCTTCAAACCACCAAGACACCAAAACTTATAGAGTCCACATGCACGTAGAGCTTGTTGAGCCATTAAGTCGGCCCTTACTGCTTCCTCTACTTCACCATGCTCACGATCTCTCCAGTCTAGCACCATCCTACAAAATAAATTGCAAAATTACCCATTAGTTTCTTGAAAAATCATATGCACGGCCTCATACGCGACTGTTTTGACAACAACCATGTATGTGCACGGGTTTGAGGCCCTTTTCCGCGTATATCTAGCCCTATATGCAGAAAAAGCCTCGATTTCTATGTGGTCCACAGTGCACATTTTGGGATGGCCTAAAAAACTCATTTAACCATGAAAATCTATAAGAATTATATCAAAATGCAAGAGGAGATCATGAGTAAATACCTGGAAGAAACGGTTGTGAATTTCGTCGGCTGGATCTCCTGGAATTTGTAGTTGAAAATCAGAGCTCAAATGGGTAGAAGTTTCAAATGATTTATATTTTTTACTACTTATAGAAAAATTTTCAAATATTTGAAAACTTTTACCCCCTTTCCTATAGTTTCGACATTTTCTAACCATTTTGGATCGTTTTTTACATAATTTGTGATGTAGAAGACCTTTTTCAGTGCCGTTTCAGCCATTGGATTGACTCATTCATGCCGATCTCAGGTATCGTGTCTAAACTAGCATATAGGTTAGGTTTCACCATGATTTTCATTTTGCATGACCTTATGACCATATCACCATGACCTTAGGTACAAACCCGCTCTATTATGTCACGGAACCTTCTTGCTGCTTTAGAAGTGGCATGATATGAGTGGTAGAGCTTCACCTTACATGGGTACCCTAGTTAGCGCCTTATTTGCATTTGGTTTCCATCCTGACGTTTCTCCTTTAGGGTGTGGAAGTCCGTTGTATAGTACTGCCATGACATTTCGCAAGAGCCTCATACTCCTCTTGATCTTATGCTGGCCTATTTCCCTCAGGAATACCCTATGTCAAGTTGTGAATGCATTATCATGAGCTTTGCCTTCCTTATTGAGCTTTATGCCGGCTTCCCCGACATTGCATTTCAGCCATATAGCCCGAGCTTGTCTCATGTATAGCCATGCAGAGCCATTTTTTATATCCTTCACAGCTTGATTTCCCTTTTTACTGGGAGGCAATTTTCCCCCGAGTGTCGATATCCTACACATGTATCCTTGCATTGAACATAGGTATGTTCCACTGCTTGAAACTAGTTTGTTTTCCCTTGTGACACTCGTCTCCTCCTAGTTTGTAACTATAAAGCTAGTTTATTCTTTTTTCAAGCTTTTTAAATAACTGAAAAAGTCCAAAAAAATAAAAAAACCAAAAATATGGACAAGGAAATATGTTATCTTTGGAAGCTGTCGAGTCATGTTGCCTTCAAATAGAGCACTGTATATCACATCCATTGGTTTGGTTATAGTTTGACTTTAGGAGTTGTACTCGTTTATCTGATTTTATCTCCACCGACTGGTTAAGCTTCCGGTCCCTATGGAGCCTCTGTTGATGCCTCCTATGTCACAGAGATGTCCCAGTTTGTATATCGAGTCTATGCTGCCTTCATTCAGTCACCATATGCTGTTATTCTCTTGTTGGAAGGAAGTTGAAGCCTGAGTTGGCCATTCCTCAGTTATCTTGACTTTACATGTCGGCCATTCCCGGTACAGTTACTGGTTTGTCCACATTATGATCGAGTCCTTCCACATTATACAGCTTTGCTAAATACCTTGTGTTGGATGATGGGGGATTCCTTAATGCCCTCCTTCCAGCAGATTTCATCCCATCGAATTCAGATAATTTATTCTGGGATTGGAATCTAGAGTCCTTTTGAGTGCCTTGAGACTTGCAGTCATCAGTGGCAGGTTCTCTTGCCATCGACAGTTTTTGGGAATACATCAATGTCCCCTTATCGATGGATCCTATCAAGTGTTTGACCTCAACACATTTATTCACACTTGTTAGTTTTCACTCTAGTACCTTGATTCCCATTTTCATTATTGGTGGGTGATCTCCCATCTGTTAACGGTATACATTAATGACCAGTAATCAGACGATGGACTACTATGTTCGACCTCGACACCTCTATTCGCATAGTAGGACATGTACTCGTAGCGGTTTGTGTAGAATACTTTCCTAATTGGTGGCATCTCTTATATGCCACCTCATTGATCGTGCCAGTGTTCATGAGATTTCAGCTCTGGTGACTTGATTCCAGTATATGTCAGATATTTCCAGCCACTATGGAGATCTTGATCTATTATATATCTTTATCCATTTTGGAGATCATGGTCCTTTGTATATCTTCATCATGGAGATTCTGATCTATGTATATTGTATGTGGTGATGACCACATATGTGATATCATGTATCATGCCTATTCATCGCCATTGTACTCTTATGTATCCGAGACTACTATATGTACTTGCAGTTATATGCAGAGTTGTATTATTGTACTATGCTAATTGGGTGGCTGTTCTTCCATTTGGGATCCTTCACCACTCCACTTATGGGATGGAATTATAATGTATTTCGGCCATTGTATGACCCTTCTGACCTCACACATTAGGGGGCATCTGTTATAGTGTATTTCACCACTCCAGGTGAATCACACTTTGTATGGCCTTCCCCTGTCCCGCTGCAGACTCCTTAGACCCCATGGACCATTTTTTGTACTTTGATGTTTCCTTGATCATCCCTAAAAACACATGAAAAATGATACACGCAACTTTTTAACCTATAAGCACGTATATACGTGGGTTTGACCACTAAAACCGTGTACATAGGGATGTGTGCATAATCCAAATCCTTTTGGAGTTTTCCTTGACATGGATCTGACTCATTTGACTCCTCGCCTTTCCTATGCCTTGAGATCGCTCGGATTCGGCCTTTCATTACCCCTTTGGAAGCTATATAAGGAAGCCCTTGATACATTGAAGGAAAGAAGAGAGAATTGAGAGAAAAGAAACTATAGTCCATTGTTGCCGAAACTTATGCTTGAGTCTGCATCCCTTTTTCCCTTGGAGCACTTTTGTGTTCTTCCCAACCTTTCTTTTTGCTTGTGAGCTTGCTATCGAGAGATGGAGGATTGAAGTGGTGGAGGCCCAAGTGGGGGATTCAGTTTCTCCGGTTCGCAGACATGCCGTCAGAGGTTGTATCATGTAATCTCTGATTTATATTAATAGAAATATCTTTTCCTGTCCAATAATGTGTGTTTGAATGAATATTTTATCGATGGGATTATGTCAAATGCTTTTACATTATTGATTATATATGATAGAATATATCTAACACCATGATATATAGAATGCTTGTATTGTTTACTTGTTGTTGAGGAAGTAATCTATCAATTCAAGATGAAGATTGGAAAGCTCAACGGGGATCTAATTCAACCATCCGGAATAAGGTACGAGGTCTGATCCTTTAGTGTTAGACATATAATTTCTATTGCATATTGGAAATGATTGATTTCTGGAGTCAAGCTGTCTGTTGTCGTACCCCATGCCATAGGAATTTCTCTCCGTAACAACAATACAACAAGTCGCGTGTACAAGCACATGCGTGTTGTATTACTGACAATTCGTGTATCGTAGGCGGGTTTACAGTATAGAAAGTCACGTGTACCAAAATAGACATGTGACTATTCAGTCTGCAACTCGCGTATGGGTGGAAAAAATCCCCAAAAAGGTCAAAAACTGCCTTAGGAAGGTAGGGGAGGTGTTCTATCAAACTGATAAAGTGTTCCTAAGTGGAAATAAATACCTCAAACCCTGCAAAAGACTAAAATAAATACAGAGAAACCCCAAATAGACAAATCTCAACCCTAGTGGAGTCGCCAATTCTGTTGTAAAGGAAAGTTTCCTATGGCTAGCGTTTAAGAGGCCATCAACATACTGGTGTTGAAAGGTGGATGCAAATGGTTCTGCAAGTAAATACAAGCAAGATTAGAGATCAGAATGGTTCATACCTTAGCCAAACTAATGTTGATCCAAGTATCCCTTCAATCCTCTTGTTCCTCTCGCTCCTCTTTCTCCAAGAGACCTACAAAACGAATTATACCTTCCTCAAACCAATATGACCACATATAAAGCAATGATAATCAAATAAACATGAAATAATAATCTGATTAACATCATAATATGATCATAAATAGAGATTCAATCACACATTAAACAATGATTTGGGAAGAAGAAGGACATCACATATTTATTAATCTTGAAAACAAGTACAAGTATACCTTCTATTCAAGTTCGGCACCTCACGAAACCTTGATCTGGTTCTACTGCTTCTCTTCTCCAAGGAACTCAGCCTCCAAGCTCTGCGACACAAGGAAAATGCTTCTAGGGAAAATGTATGGGAAAAGAGAGCTCCAACTCCTCCAGCATAACAATGCAAAGATTCAAGTTCCCTCTCATGGACCTCCCTACCTCTATTTATATGCTTAATGAAGATTTATGATCGAAGACAAAGCAGTTACAACTGAAGGAGTCAGTTGCATAACTACATAAACTACCCGAATTTCAAAATACGTATTTTTTTTACATTTTCAGGAGGTGTATGCGGGTTTCAGAGACAACAGTCACATACACGAGGAGGTATACGCGGGTTGCAATGCATAAAGTTACATATTTAAGGCGTACGCAAGTATTATATAGAGAAAGTCATGTATGTATGTGGGTTTCCTTAAGGAAACTCATGTACACATAAAAAAACTCAATTTTAGGGTATGCCTGGGCATTTTCAGACTTTGGTGTCTTCTAGAAAGTTTTAGCTAAAAAAATAACTTTCCAACGATGTGGAGATGAGGTCAAATGGAGTTACAAAATTCAAGATATGGGTCCTCTAATTTAGGTGTTTCGTCAGTGACTTTCATGAAGTATTGTCATGGAACTATCGACATGCGACAAAATCATGGGAAATTGGTCATAGGATGAGATGTGTCATTTTGAGCCATAACAAAATGTATAACATCTACTTCTAGACAACTATTTTCTAGTGTTATTTTTATGGAAACGCTTACCTCTAGAGTGATGAGAACTTCTTTTTCTTTTCTTGGAGTGAACTGTGAGAGCTTGATCTTTTCTTCCCATATTTTCTTCTCGAGTTGCTATCTGAGCTTCTTCTTGAGAGCATCCCATAGTCTGCTAAATTTGGCTAACTTCTTTCTGGCACAGATCCCTTGAATAAAGGAGTCCCATGATCTAGGGTTACCATTGAAGGTGGTCATCACAATCTCTGCATTCTCCACTTCTTCATCTGCTGCTTCCATCTATTCCTTGAACTGAGAGACCCTTGTAAAGAAAGAATGGATTGTCTCTGCATTCTAGATCTTCACATTCTTTAGTTGGTTTCTTAGAGTCATCTTCTGGTTTATGTTCTTCCCTTCAAATAGTTTGGTCAGGGCATCAAACATGGCTTTAGGTGTCTTTAGGGAGGACACCTATGGTATGAGGTGATCCTTTATTGAATTAGCAATAATCATCCTAGCCATGGCCAACTTCTTTTTGTGTAAGGCCTTAGCCTCATCTCCCTCTAGAACTGGAACCTCCTCATTGATATAGGAGTCCAACTCATTTCCTTCCAAGACCAAGGAGATCCTATACTTCCAGGATTGAAAGTTATCAGCTCCCTCAAGCTTTTCATCAAGCTTGGTATGATGAGACATCTTAACTGATAACTTCAAATGAAAATACAAAAGATTTACATCTTACCAGGTCAAGATGCCAGATCTGGATTTGGAGCTGAATTTCTGCAATGTTGGTTCAGGAGCAGATTAGGGTTTGGATTTTCCGAAGTTATGTCCATCCAATTTTTTTGATCTTGATCTCTAAACCTCGATTTTGAGGAGGAGATCAATCTAGGCTCGGGCTCACTGAAAAATTGCACTTCTATGGAAATCCCTAATTTCCTGTAGTAGTGTCGGGTCCAAAACTGAAAAAGCTTAGAATTGGATTCTGCTTCGACATAAGGATGCGCCCTAGGGAGGAGAGTTAGTTCAACCTTATTTTACTCAAAATATGTGGAGAGAGATCCAAAAAATAGGAATCCCTAGTTCCCACAGCTTCACAGTGTCTTCTTCTTAGGTTAGCTCTGATACCATGTTAGAATTTTATCATTCAAGTTAGCATTATGTTAGGATCTTTAAATGAGAGAACAACATGTACAACAATCAAACACAAGAGAGAATGAAAACAATGTTTTTCCTCAGGGAAACCATAAATGGAGAAAACCTCGCAACTTCCTCATAGATAGAATCAGCACCAAAAGTAAAACCCCAAAACAGTAAGATGATCTCTCGATAGCAGTAGACTCCTTCTTCCTAGCCCTAGTGTCTTGTTCTTCCTCAACTATGCGCTACAACTGAGTGTGAGTGAATGTGTGTTAAATAGAGAGGCTCACTCTCTATTTATACTAATTCCCGACTTGAAAATAACTCACTAGGGCCGAATTCTCTGGGAGATTATAATAACCCTAGGGTCCTATAATTGCAGGGAATTTAACCCTTAATCAATAGGAGGGTTACCCACAATAACTTGACATGACTTGTTTACATTATAGAACCTCCTGATAGGAACATCGGGGCATGACATGACTCAATTACATTATAGATACTTCCCAGAATAAACATCAGGGTACAATACATGAAACATACAAGTGAATACATTATGAAGTTACATATACACCAACATCGATGTCCTGAATCCAACGGAGTCGACGGTTCATCGATCCGAACAACGACCATCATTCTATCACATGTTGAATACAACCACCTATAGGCTTTCAGGGACACTTATTGAATCCCTAACCGGGGCATATAATTGTAAACATGAATCAAAATGAGGTTCGAGTAGGTCATGCAAGTGTGTTTAGGCATGTTCCATGTGGGAATGCTAGCCACATGTTCATGATCTAGAAATATGCAAAGTTGACCCCCATGTGCAAAAACTTGACATTCCCTTACTAAGGAAAACCCTAGTTTCTGAAATTGACCAAAAAAATGATCCCTTTTCCATGGACCTAGATTACAGGGCCTCCCATAGCACTATCTCAATGTCTTGAATCCAACAAATCCAACGATTCGTCTATCCGATCAACGATCATCATTCTATGGCACGTTGAATCCCACCTCCTACAGGTTTTCAGGGACACCTATTGAATCCCTAGCCGCTGCATAGAATGGAAAATGTGCATAAAAATGGGCTTCAAGTGGGTCATTCAAGAATTTTTATGCAAGTTCCATGTGGTAACGCTAGCCATAAGTTCACGGTCTAAGAATTTGCAAAGCTGACCCCTATGTGCAAAAATTGGACATTCCCTTACTGAGAAAAAACCTAGTTTCCAAAATTGACCCAAAAAATGATTCATTGTCCATGGACCAAGAGTAGAGGGCCAACCCTAGCACTATACCGATGTCCTGAATCCAACAAAGTATACAGTTCATTGATCCGAGCAATTCCCATCAATGTATCACATGTTGAATCCCGCCTCCTACACGCTTTTAAGGACACTTGTTGAATCCCTAACCGTGGCATAGAATGGAAACCATGCATCGAAACGAGGTTCCTATGGGTCATGCAAGCATGTTTAGGAAATTTCCATGTGGAAATGATAGCCACATGTTAACGCTTGAGGAATATGCGAATTTGACCCCTATGTGCAAAAATTTGACATTCCCTTATTGAGCAAACTATGGTTTCTACGGTTTAGAATGGAAAATATGGTTTATGGTGCAAACTTGAGTTAATAGGATTGGCTATAGGGTTTGTAAGATAGGATTGGAAATGGTTATTAGGCTAGTATTACCACTCCTTAAAATCACGGCTCCCGTGGAGAAACAAATTATCGGAGTCAAGGGGATAATTATCAGATTCAAGGAGATGTCCTTATAAGATCAACTTCAAGATTCAAGGAAAATGCACTAGACATATCCCAGATAGAGTAGTAGATAATTGTGTTGGGATATAAGGCATGAGTCATGTAAGTATCAACATAATACAAAAAATCCATGATGAATCTCAGGTGCAATTTATCAACTTGTAGAAGTCTATTGAATTTATCAATCTCTCAAGAACTCAATCTATCAAGTTCTAAATAATCAATGAGACCATGAAACCAAAATATCTGACTAACACATACCTGACTACCTACCTGTTGTCATTTGACTGGACCATAGGTATCACCTCTAATATCAATGGTATCCTTTAGCCTCTCGTTCTTAGAGTAAGGAAACAAGTATCGTGACTTTGATGAGTTTTTGTTTGGCATTGTTTGCAGCTAGAGGTTTGTGCCAATAACTAAGTTTGTATAATGGTTTACAATTTGACCTAGTCTATAATCTTCAAATGCATAACCTTTTTTATTTCATGCATGGGAAACCTATGTCAAATATTCTCCTTTGATAACCATCGACCCAATTGGAAAATAATTGCCCTCGGAGTTTCTTAATGAGACAATGAGGGTCTTCTTCCAATCTAAGAAACGTGTCAGCCAGTAGTTAGTGTGCCATTCATTGCCTCTCCGAGAAACCACTATGTGTATGTGCCCCGCATAAAATAAAGTGCAGACCTAGGATTCAGCTAACAAAACACAACTACTCGTCAAACATTTCAAAGTTATAAACATAATAATTAAACCTGGTTGTATGAGATCTAAAATGTGGTCATAGTCATGGGAAATAATCGACTGGACCTCCTCCAACTGCAATAATTTTGTAGTTATTTGTCGACCAATGGGGATTGATACACGATCCCAACTGTCAACCCAATCTGTGGATTCACAATTTTCCCATTCACCACTGCTACATGGATAACAAAAACAAGAGTTTCCTTGTCCACATTTCAACTATAGCATTTTTCGATGTCCTAATTGAATGGAATGCATGAGTTCCTTGGATGGTCTTGCACTCATATAGGTGTGATCGATATAGATTTACCACCTCCCAATAATATATACGTACATGTGCTTTTTGAGATGATTGTTCTTCTTTCCTTCTAGCTCCATGCCCCATCACTGAAGAACACCATGCAACAATGGTCTTTTCATCTTGGATGAGAGAAATAGTTGTGAATTTCATCTCTTGCCTACATAATGCAGTATTGATGCATGCACCTACTCCATCATGTTCCCCTTTTCCGTGACTTGTCTCAAAATAGTTCCAAATATGCGGGACCTTGTGCCTCTTGTGGAGAATACACAACCATTGGAAGACATAGGAATTTTTGAATTGCCCCACATAACCATCAGACCAAATCCAATGTTGTTCCAACTGTATATTGTTATCCTCCAAGTGTTTGTAGAGCAATTGAAAGTTGTGTTGTACAAAATCCAATTCATGACACTTGTCATCACTTATGTAAAAGTGATACTCCTTCAATATAACCCTTTTCTCTTCAGTACTATCTGCCCCATGTCTATAGGTGATATGAACCATTATGTCGAACTGGTCTAAGTGATAATATTGACTCCGAATCTAATTCTGTGGTTTAAGAATGTATTTTTCCACAAAATTGACCACTGATAATATAGTTCGAATGGGAAATGTATCCCTGCATGTTCTAAACTGCTCATCTTTCCAACGAGCCACATGTTCATGCTTTACATACTGTTGTGTATTTTCAAATAATTCCTCCATGAAGTTGCATACCAGTACCTGGTAGATCAACAATAAAGATGGACAAATCAATAGGTTGTTACATATATGAAGTATCAATAGATAAAGAAAAAATACTATTCATGAACTCATTACTAACCTGAGAGGTGACCAATTGTATTTTTTTTCTTTTATTCCCTGCACTGATATCATACATGACATATTTGAATGATTGCAAGTTCACTTCATGTCTCCCAAGTTCATGCTCATCGATGACATGTATGCATTTGTCCAAAAATTCCATTCCACCACACCTTGGGCATGTCCCATCTACGCGAGGCCTTTGATAAAAGGTGCAACCTTCTATCCTTCTACATAAAATGTTATGGATAAAGTCTCTAGATCATGTCGGTGGCAATGTAGTTGAGTGTTCCTACACAAGAGTGTTATGCAAAACACACAATATATGTATATATGTGTCATAATAATAACTCTAATCAATGTGATATCGACAAAAACATGTGTTACGACTTGTGTTTATTTTAACATACCATGGTTTGCATTTATCAAAGGATCTTTATCCCAAGTTAAGTTCATTATGTTCATGCCTAAATCTCTCATATAATTTTGTTTTTTTCATGTCAAGAAAATGTTTAATGTGGGGCTCACAATCCTTTGAACCCCTTCCCAATTTTAGTACATATTTTTGGTTGGAGGTCTACTATTGTCACACCAAAACTCCTTCACCGATCCCTTTACCACATCAATGAGCTTCATATCGGAGCGTGGCAACATACCAATGAAGGACCAGACATCTATTTCACCAGAGTCAAGTTGTTCTCTTCTAGAACAATACCGACAGAGTGCTTTGATATCCAATCCTACAAGTTTGGATGTAGGCTTAAGAAAGCGAAGGGCCCTCGTGCTTTTGTTCACGATTGATTGTGACAGTGACATGGCGAGATTCATTGCGATCCTTTGAACAAGATTTCTTTCGAATAGTACTAAATGCATCTACTAAAATTATGATAACATGAGAACTTGGTTCATAACTGTTTATCATTTTTATCCTTACGTTTTTCCTAACAACAGTCATAGACCTTTATTTTAACAATGATATAAATAATATAAATTTATCTCCATCACATTTAGAATCAAAATAGTTGACAAGTATCTGTTGAGATTGATATGCAATACTGCATTTAGATAGCGTACCTTCAAGTGAACCAATGATACTTTCATCGATCTGCATACGTTTTGGAGTTCTTCAGTGTGAAGTTGCTAACGGAGGTAGGGAGGTTGGAATTGCACCCTGTACCATATCACCCAGTCGCTCTGGCATTTGAACATGAACTTCATGTCCTTTTGTGTCTTCCTGATGGTCGGGCGGTGGAAATTGGAAATCCTCTTGGGTGGTATGAAAAACATTGTCTTCTTCGAGCATACGTTCGACATTCATCACTTGTATACCCACATTCAATTAAATCTGCAAAGGTTACAGGTGGCCTTGATGAGCACCTACATTTTACTCCTTAATCGGTGCCATGCAATGCTTGTTCTTCTACTAATAGGGAGACCAAAGGCCCCTCGAGAAAATGCTTTTTTCTTTTCTTGATATGGATTGGTAGGAAGAACTGTGGCATCCTCAACAACCGGAATTGGTTGAGTGTCCATAGAGAGTCTTCGATTGGTATCCTCTTCCTTGCTAATTTTCTTGCTCGATTGTGTGAGTTTCCCATCACCACAATGATCAATGATATATATGATTTCCTTTTCTAGCTCCTCAATGGTACTCTTCAATGGGAGACTACCCAATCTTGGTTTCTTTCTTGCCCAAATGTTTCTAGATACTCAAGTTAGGGGAAAGATTGGGAAGAATGTTGCCTTTGCTAGCTCCTCAATTGCAAGAAGAACATTGGTAGAGATGCTCTATGGTGCTCCTCAATGGGAAATTCCCCAATATTGGTTTGTTTCTTTATCAATTGTGTCTGCATACTCCACCACAATGACCAAGTTAATGTTTCCTTTGCTAGCTCCTCAATTGCAAGAAAAACAATGGTGGAGGCGCTCTATGTTTCTCCTTGCTCAATTAATGGGTTCTTTATTGCTCAATTAATTCTTTATTTCTCGCTCCTCAATGTATACCATGCTCCAAGCAATACTTAGACACTTGTGGTGGATATGCTTGATGTAAAAAACAATTTTGTGTGATAATATGGTGAAGAAGAGAATGTTCATGCATTGTCTGTAACCTAAAATTGTGCACGGGCTATCAAACCTATGTCAAATGTGTTAGAGTGTTTCTCGGACATGGACTGCTATTGTTTATACTGAGCCTAAACACGCATGCATTATTGTTAACCAAAATGGAGGCACGTTTTGGCCACATAAAAAGAGTGCGCGTTTTACTCTAATAGAATTTTGGAGCATTTAAGAAGGTAGTTGCATGGTTAAGAGATCATTCAAGGTTTAGGGGGAATTAACAAGCACTCCCTTAGTCTTTGCGCCTTAACACCCCCCTTCTCTTCAACCTAACTATATTGTTTTACAACTCAAGGGATATGTGTGTGAGAAAAAGATAAGTTAAGGGGTGTTACTAATAAGGGGATACATGGGGATGTGTGTGTGTGTGTGATAGAGATAGGTTAGGGGGTGTTAGTGGTAATGAAAGACTTAGGGATGTGCGTGTGTGTGTCAGATAGATAGGTTAGGGGGTGCTAGTGGTAAGGGGAGGCATAATGATTTTTGTGTGTGTGCCAAAGAGATAGGTTACGGGGTGCTAGTGGTAAGGGGAAACATAGGGATGTGTGTGTGTGTGTGTCAGAGAGATAGGTTAGGGGGTGCTAGTGGTAAGGGGAGACATAGGGATGTGTGTGTGTGTGTGTGTCATAGGGGAGACATAGGGATGTGGGTGTGTGTGTTAGAGGGGAGACATAGGGATGTGTATGGGGTGACTAGGAATTTAGGAGTGGAGGGTGGTTATATTAATGTGGGGGTGTCTAGGTGTTGTAGAGGGGATGCAATAGGTTGGTCAGGGTTAGAGGTAGTTGGATTGGTTGGGGAGTGATATAAGGGAGGGGGGTGCTAGTGGTAAGGGGAGACTTGTGCATGTGTCTGGGGGTGTCTAGGTGTTTTAGGTTATAGGTTAGGGGGTGTTGGTGGTAAGGGGAAACATAGGGATGTGTGTGTGTGAGAGAGAGAGACAAACAAAGATAGAGTGGAGGGGGGGGGGGGCCTTAGTGGGATGGGGGGACCTATGGATGTGTGTGGGGGTGTCTAGGTATTGTAGGTTATAGGTTAAGGAGAAGAATAGGGATGTGTGTGTGTGAGAGAGAGAGACAAACAAAGATAGAGTGGAGGGGGGGGGGGGCCTTAGTGGGATGGGGGGACCTATGGATGTGTGTGGGGGTGTCTAGGTATTGTAGGTTATAGGTTAAGGAGAAGAATAGGGATGTGTGTGTGTGAGAGAGAGAGACAAACAAAGATAGAGTGGAGGGGGGGGGGGGCCTTAGTGGGATGGGGGGACCTATGGATGTGTGTGGGGGTGTCTAGGTATTGTAGGTTATAGGTTAAGGAGAAGAATAGGGATGTGTGTGTGTGAGAGAGAGAGACAAACAAAGATAGAGTGGAGGGGGGGGGGGGCCTTAGTGGGATGGGGGGACCTATGGATGTGTGTGGGGGTGTCTAGGTATTGTAGGTTATAGGTTAAGGAGAAGAATAGGGATGTGTGTGTGTGAGAGAGAGAGACAAACAAAGATAGAGTGGAGGGGGGGGGGGGCCTTAGTGGGATGGGGGGACCTATGGATGTGTGTGGGGGTGTCTAGGTATTGTAGGTTATAGGTTAAGGAGAAGAATAGGGATGTGTGTGTGTGAGAGAGAGAGACAAACAAAGATAGAGTGGAGGGGGGGGGGGGCCTTAGTGGGATGGGGGGACCTATGGATGTGTGTGGGGGTGTCTAGGTATTGTAGGTTATAGGTTAAGGAGAAGAATAGGGATGTGTGTGTGTGAGAGAGAGAGACAAACAAAGATAGAGTGGAGGGGGGGGGGGGCCTTAGTGGGATGGGGGGACCTATGGATGTGTGTGGGGGTGTCTAGGTATTGTAGGTTATAGGTTAAGGAGAAGAATAGGGATGTGTGTGTGTGAGAGAGAGAGACAAACAAAGATAGAGTGGAGGGGGGGGGGGGCCTTAGTGGGATGGGGGGACCTATGGATGTGTGTGGGGGTGTCTAGGTATTGTAGGTTATAGGTTAAGGAGAAGAATAGGGATGTGTGTGTGTGAGAGAGAGAGACAAACAAAGATAGAGTGGAGGGGGGGGGGGGCCTTAGTGGGATGGGGGGACCTATGGATGTGTGTGGGGGTGTCTAGGTATTGTAGGTTATAGGTTAAGGAGAAGAATAGGGATGTGTGTGTGTGAGAGAGAGAGACAAACAAAGATAGAGTGGAGGGGGGGGGGGGCCTTAGTGGGATGGGGGGACCTATGGATGTGTGTGGGGGTGTCTAGGTATTGTAGGTTATAGGTTAAGGAGAAGAATAGGGATGTGTGTGTGTGAGAGAGAGAGACAAACAAAGATAGAGTGGAGGGGGGGGGGGGCCTTAGTGGGATGGGGGGACCTATGGATGTGTGTGGGGGTGTCTAGGTGTTGTAGAGGGGATGTAATAGGAGGGTGGGGTTTAGAGGTAGTTGGATTGGTTGGAGAGTGATATAAGGGAGGGGGGTGTGTATGTCTGTGTGTGTGTGAGAGAGAGAGAGAGAGAGAGAAGAAGGGGTGTGATAGGTGTTTAGGAGTGGGGGGTTAGGAGCATATGTGATGATAATGAGTATGGTTTTTATTAACAACAATGTGCACTCATTTTTATTGAATAAAACAAGTGTGTGATTGGTTTAACAAAAATGGGCACGTGATTTGATTAACAAAACGAGCACATGATTTAGAACTATATTGCTTTGTTTGTGATATACCATTTAAAGGTTTGGGGTAGGGTGGTGGTAAGGGGTTAAAGGTAGACATGGAGAGGGAGTTTTAAGGAGTTAGAGGTAGAGACCAATGGGAGTGTTAAGAGATTGCGGGTATGTGGAGAAAGGGGAAAGAGAGTGAGACAATGTGTTAGTAGGTGGGGAGATAGAGAGGAGGAGGGGGGGGGGG